>CAIGRT010074565.1:0-10584 GCA_903798405.1 Fraxinus platypoda | reverse complement strand
AGTTGGGGGGTCATGTGACCCCCGGGTCCGCCCCTGATTACCATCTGTTTCGGTTAATTGCTAGCTTTATACGAAAAATGCTTAAACTACGTCGACAAGTGGTCTAATACATCCATTATATATACTATTACTACACGTTGATAAGATATATGACTGCTTCCATATTCCCTGTATTGTCACGGTAGAGATTGTAGAATGGCCTACATTTTGTGCATTTGTAAAAGCAGTTTCAAGGGATTTGCTTTTGACTATTGAATTTTGAACCTTGGAAGTTTCCCATGTGAACTTCGAGGAAGATGTTGGTATTTGTCCCTACGTGGAAACATTCGAGATGGAACTCTACAACATGTTTGACAAAATTTTCCAAGTGTTGAATCTTATACCCTGAATTCATGCATCTTGTTTAGAGGTATCAAAATGAATCGAATCTCCGGCTAGTAGCCATGCCCTTGGCAGTACTGTTGGTCATGTATGCTGCCTAGTTCGGCATAAGCTATCCACTTCATTTTGTGAAAATGTATAGGCCACATCGAGTCTCTACCCAAATGGGTCAACCTGACCCATAAATCCAAAAGCGTCAAAGTATTTTCCATTAGTAACAAACTTAAGAAATGTAGTCAAATAAAGAAAATTTCCTTTTTTCGAAATTTGTTTATCCTTTGTGTAGTGAAGTTAGATATTAGTCTCTCACGAAATGTGTCTGAATCTATATTGCCTGTATTTATAGTTTATATCATTATTATTTTATTTTATTATAGAGAAATATTTCGTTACACTTATACAAATTTAATTTTATTATAGGACACTTGCTCATCACATGTCTCATAATCTCGTACACTCCAAAAAAATCCATTGAACTCCTGTTTTTCAGCAGTCTTTTAAGAACAAAGATTATATAAATATGCGGAGAGAGAGAGACAGAGACAGAGACAGAGAGAAGGGCATGAAGAGTGAAAGAAAAGTTTGTGTAGTTTACTATCTCTGTAGAAATGGGCAGCTTGAGCATCCTCATTTCATGGAGGTTTCACTTTCTTCTCCAGATGGTCTTTATCTTAGAGGTACATGAAATTACTTACATCAATATAAACATATATGTATGCATGTGTGTGTGTGTGTGTGTGTGTATAAGCATGAATACAGAAAACCGTTTTTTACCTATAATTCCATTGATTTCAGATGTGATAAGTAGATTGACTTTACTCAGAGGAAAGGACATGGCTTACATGTATTCCTGGTCTTCAAAACGGTAATTTTTTTTATGTACATCTTTACGTTTTCATTCTCTTTCAAAAATAAATAGAGATAGTAAATAAATTTTCATCCTTACAAGTTCACTGAGATGCAAAGACACTCTTATTAGGGTGGTGTTTTCGTGATCGGCACTCCCCGAACACTGTATCACATAGGACGGTCAAACCACACACCATTTCCTATTTTTCATATATTTTTTAATTTCTTATGCTCGAGGAATACTTTTTTTTAAGCAAAATATCAACATAGTCTCGGTAAGTCTTCAGGCTCCACCAAAAAAGGCTGATGGGGTTTAGAATGCCCTGAATGTATATAAATATATTTAGATACACTTCTCAGACAAGTGTTCATCATGACCTATATTAAAAACTAAAAAGAACAAAATAAGAATAATATAGTTTTAATGAATTTTCAATCACAGTAATCATATCTTACTTTTTGAAAAAATCACATGTTGTCGTGTCCGTGCATCTTAGCATGGTTCAAAGGTTGTGAATTCGGGCAACCATCTAAGCATTTACGGAAATGTAAATTTGAGTTAATAAAAAACGAATCGACTTGCATGCTAAGGAGGTTTTATGAAAATTGTACGTATGTTCAGGCCTTTGATGAAAATAACCACAACTTGCAAACGAAACGGTGATTTGAGGACCAGGTTTCAATAATCGAATTTGTTCTCTTTAGAAATTCAAGCTTTTAGATCACTTGGTTTAAGAGAAAAATTTAAAAGCTAACAAACTCCTTTTTTCTCGAGTAATTCTTGGTTAAAAACATGCATATAATGGTGCAGAAGCTACAAGAATGGATACGTGTGGCATGACTTATCTGAAGACGACATGTTAGAACCCACCAATGGTAACGACTACATTCTGAAAGGATCTGAGCTTCATCAAAGCTCGTCCACGTCGCAGTCAAATGCCCTGAGTTCAATCTCCGTCACTGCAAAAAGGAAGAAAAACCAGTCGTGGAGTTCATTCGAAAACCCTCATGAGCAGGAGAAGAATAATTACAGGGTAATCTATAAATCCGAGTCTAACCGAGAACTTGGTAGGAAGTTCGATGCTGCAACACAGACGGAGGACACAACAGGGAGGAGGAGAAGCACAAACATGAAACAAGTGGAAGAGAAAACGAGTGTAGAGACGATCAGCTCAAACGGTTTGAAGTATGAAAACGGAAACATAGGATATCAAAGTTCTGATAACGGAAAAATGAAGGCTTCTCATGTTTTTAAGAAGTTGATTACTTGTGGATCATCTTTCATTATTAGTAGACACATATAACCATGATACAGTTGAAAGATTATATAAAGAGAGGCCTCCTGCAAAAAATACCAAAATCATTATCTTCTAGTCTAATGCATGACTTTCACATTGAGTTTGTCTTTAGAGTTTCCTACTAATGCTGTTGCTCCCTCTGTTGCTTCAATGTTTTCCAAGGCAATGGTTTGATTTCGTAAGTTCATAATTGATAATTGAAGAATAATGGAAAATCATCCCTCGGAGTGAATATAGAGACAAGAAATACGTGAAAGCAATTTCTTGTTCTTAATTTTCAAATCAAGCCTTGATTCTTTAAGATCTTGATATAACTAGCGTTTAACTCCTTGCAAGGTTTGATCTTCTCTCCCAAAGATGAATTTACCTCTTCTTCTTGATGAATTTTGTGATATGAGATGGTATGAGAGGCTAAAAAGAGACCCCTTGAATGCTTACCCTTGTTTTGTATGTATAGCCGTCAAATTTCCGTTGTTTCTTCATGGTGTTTTTTATTCTTTTTCATGCAATTTCAGACCATTTGCTTGTAATCTCATCCATTCTTCAATCCTCATTTTGTAGTCCGAATTAACTATTAATTATTTACACTTTAGTCCTCAAACTTTGAAAATCGTCATTTTTTACCCATTTTTTTGTTCCTTTCTTCAAATTTTATTTCCAATCATTGAATTGTTTCTAACAAACGATAAATAGACGAAATTAGTAATAATTTATCATAAGAGCTCCTAAATATTCCTATTTAAAAACACTGCCAATAGGCATATGCATCGAATCAACAAAACCTGACCCTGCATAAATTTATAACTTTCTGTGAGTACTGAAACGTAAGAGATTATAACTAACAGAAATTTAAGAAAAAAAAAATTCGAACTATATTCACAACAAAATCTGCATATTTTTGTCCTCTACTTCATAAAAGGAACTGAAATTATATATATAAAAAAAAAATGCAATAACCAGTGGAGTCTACCATCTGAAAACCTCATATATATACACGGCTAATGGACTCAAAATTTAAGTCAACCCATGCATGCATTTGCATTATTAGCCATCCCACTAAAAGAGTAACTTAGTAGTAAAGCTTGAAACTTGGTACCAAGAGACATGGTGAAGTCGGCCCAGTTTCCACAATGCTCCCATCCTACCAAATTTCCATCTATAATAATGCATAGTCAACATCAAAACAACCAGTGCTCTCACCTGGGGCAAAATCACCCTATGGCACTACCTAGAAATCCTGAAAATCTTTCATATTATAAATCCAATCAAGAATGACAACCAAATTAGCTTCTAATATATGCAAGGGAAGGTATTCAATATGTACACGTAAATCTGCTTGGGCCAATCTAAAGCCCGTCAACTAAAATCAACCCAGCACTCTGCAAAATCTCTCTAGAACAATAATGTGCCAAAAACAAAAAATGAAAGAATGGGTACAAAGAGATCTGTCCAACCCCCACGATAGCCTGCATTAGAGATGATCAGGATATCAGCCTTTTAACCACTAAAATATCAAATAATTTTCAGGTATCTCAGCCATTCAACAAAAGAGAAAAAACCTCCACACTTCCAACCAAAAAGCAGGGGAGAATTAAGTTATGAGGACCATGACTCAGAAACAACAAAACATAAAAATATTACACAAACAATGTATTTATCAGGCAATTGACATTGCATTCAGCTACCAAAAGTGCAAAATTTGCTGATGGGAAGCCATCAGTTAATTAGCTATAGCATAAGCATTTCTCTCGATCAGTATGTGAATCACAAAAAACTTGTTCTACTGCTCTGCTCTAAGTCCAGATTTGACAGATCACAATTTTGGGAATAAGTTTAGAAAACACATAGGTTCTTCACATCATAATTTCAACCCTCATTTAAAGGGAAAAAAAGCAGCCTCTTTCTTCAGTTCACATATTGAAGAATTCCGAGAAATGTTAGTGAAGAAAAGTGAGATTAAACAATAGTTTTAGGAAAGTGGGAATTGTCTAGAAAAAACAGTGTGGAAATACGGGAACTAACTTTCTGAAGAGATGTGAAGTTATGCAAAGTATTCAGAGCGTGTGAATGGATTCAACAAAGGGAGACTGAGAAAATCTGATACATAGAGAAGTGCATTTAACACCCATTGTTACAGAAAATTACACCTTGAATGTTACCTCCACTACTGACTAGGTGGTACTTCAGAAAATATGGTAAATGACCTAGCAATGTCCTACGACGAAGGACTGCATTTACTTGATTAAGCCAGACAGTTTACTTTATATAATTCTAATAAGTAATAACTGTTTGTGATGAAAACTAAATTAATGAGGTTACAGCATACACATAAAATGAACAAAAGTTGTATACCAAAATAAATACTCACCAAGATTACCCAATGTCTCAGATGTTGGTAGTGCTGGCAAGGACATCTCTGCAAATTGAAGAAAATTCATCACAATATCTTCATTTATGAATTTGTATTTGAAGGATCATCAACAATTACATTACGTCTTTCGAACCCCATGTACAGGGGATATTTAGTGAAAAGATTAACATATAGTTTTTCAGAACCATTACCAGGAGCACAAAGAGATAATGAAGTGAGAGAAGATGATGAAGGCCATGGAGCTTCAATATTGTCGTTCAAATCACAAGTAAAGCTTAAGCCTGCTGACTTATCATACACCAAATCTGCTGGCAAGCTTCGAAGCAAACACCCTGAGTCAATGTGAAAGTATTCATCAGCAAGAATCACATAATATTTTACCAACAAACTCCTAGGAGTGCCACCTCTCAATCTCATTTGAGAAGATATGTGACAATCCAGCATAAGATAGAAAATGCAATTGTATATAATTATAAATACGCTGTTGGCTACAAAGGTTCTCATCAACTGGGCCTCCCATCTTCAAATTGTATGACCAGTAAAACCAAATCAGAAGTTGTAAACCTTTGGTACTTGATTAAAGAAACCTTTCTTTTTAGTTTAATTAGTTCCCCTTCTGGAAGAAAAGATATGCAGGTGAAGAGCACAATCAGCTAAAACTTGGTCAATCAGTCACCAACAATCCTTGAATACTTCCCAAATTTATTGCAGACATGCTACATTCTAAAAAATTTCCTCGAAATTGCGCACCGAAAATGGCAGGAATTTTTTCAAAAGATTTCCCGCAGAAAGTAGAATCCTTGAAGATTGGAGTTAATAAAAATAGAAATGCTTAAACATGGACTTTGAAATATAAGAAAATATGTCATCACCATATACACATAAAAAGCCAGTATACATATTTTTATCTCTTGGTAATCTAGATGATGATTCAAGAAAATATTTTATAAAAAGATGGAAAGAATAAAGACAGAAAGACGTGTTTCCCCATGCTGAGCACAGAGTTGATATAATAGGCAGTTCCAACTACCATTTTACTAAAATTAAATCAAATTGATAAAATGTAGAGTGACTAAAAAAAAAAAAAATTGTGATTAAATCATTAATTTGGTGAATGATTTCTTGATAGACATCTGAAGATATTATCAATGACAAAATGAAGGCAAAGAGGCAAGGTAAAAGCCATGACTTTGCATTCTAAAGTATCCCATAATATCCTCTCTATCCCCCAGAAAGACAATCTATAAATGAAAGTCCAAAATTTATTAAATAGCTTGTAATAGGAAACCTAAACATGCAACATAGGGAAAGAAGATCCAATAAAAGACAACATAAAAGTCGAGGAAAAAAATGACCTTGTTGTCCATCAGCTGCTGCTCCAGCAACAAACACAAGAGAGAGAAAAGAGAGAAAATTAGATCCAGGAAACTAATAACTTCAATAAAAAGATTCTAGAATGAAACCTTAATTCAAACACATACTTTGGAGACTAAAATCTTTCAAGTCCACGTCACAAAGCTCAAAAATATTGGTCATCACCCCACCCTTCTGTAGCATGGACCCCAACCTTGTTGCACAGATTATTGCTTGGCGATTTGTTATCAACATTTGCTTTTGTATTCCCGCGATGTAAGTATTTAATGAGCTACAACATGAAGGGCTTGGAGCAGCTACATTTTTACATGCTACAATCACTTCGGATGGCTGCTTTAAAGTCAATGGACAAGCTACATTCAAGAAGGCAACTATTTATAGGAATATATAAACAGAACTACAAGCAGATAGTACATCCACATCCTTTAAAGGGCTGAACCATAAAAACTAAACTGTCATGCATCTCCACATATTCTATTTGTCAACAACCTGTCGATCATCTGTTGAACACCCTGACATTTTAACTATCTTCCTTCACTAGTAGTAGGCATCTTAATATACAGGTTAGTTACTATTTCATATTGTGGGGCGCACTTCTAGTTAAGAGAACTGATTGTTGATTGCTTCATAAACTAGAAAACACCCTTCTTTGATAAGCTGCATTTACAACTTCGCGAGGGTGTATTACCAAAGCTTACAAGTTTCTCTCTTCATTCATATTTAGGAAGGAAGCTAATTATAAAACACAAATGCAACATATAATTAAAAAATGGAAGAGAATTTAGATCAGCATGATGTTTCAGCAAGTAACATCATCAATGTGAAATTCTAATTTCGAAAGCAAGTTTGAAGGAGGTATAACAGTAACTTTTAAGCTCTTCCAGACCAATGTCACCGGTGATTTATCAACAATTATCTTATTATGTTATTCCATGATACTTGACGCACCAGATATGATCCAAAACTTAAGAAGAAAAAGGTTTTGGTAAATGTCTAACTCGTGTGAGATTTCATGTAATGATGAACAGAGGTACGACAAAGGAATGATATGGTTAGTAAAGTGAAAGTAGCATAAAGCACTCTCAAAGACATGGTTTGTAACAAGAAAATCAAACAGCCAAAAAAATAAAAAACAAATAAAATAAAGCACACCTTTGTTAACCTTGCAGGCAGACAATCTACGGAATGCTGTATTAGCAGCATCGTGTTGAAGTGTCCTAGACATCCACGAATACACCACCCCTTTACAATCATTAAGCGTGTCAAGATGATTCGTATCATTATTCACAAATGATTGCATCCCTGATATCTTAAGTGCAGCCTCCATAATTGCAGGCTGACAAATTGGTCTGCAGCATTCTTTAAGTGGATCGACAGTGCTGCAAGCCTCCAATAATTTGCTTGCGTTCACTATTTTCTCGAAAGTATTTATGTCCTTCACCGGGCAAGAGCCACCTGTGAGATTTGAAGACTTCACAGAGCAGATGGCAGGTATCAAGCCACTCGCTCCTCTGCTGGCTAATATATTGATGATGTCTTTAAAACAATCATCAGCAACTGCATTTAGTAAAACTAAATTATCAGAACTAATGCTGTAGAATCCCTGGAATATGTGGAGCAAGCTACTGAACTGTGGGCAGCATATAACATTTCCTAGCACAGGTGCAAACAGTTGATTACAATCAGATGCTGTTTTGTCCATGATACTTGAAATGGCAGAGAAATTTACAGGACACCTTCCAGTTAAGACAGGATCATAGGTAGGTGGAAAAGCAGGATACATTGGAGGCAATGATTCCCCAGGAAACTGAGAATGTGGTATAAAAGCAGGTGATATTTCTATGGGCTTAAAGACTCCGGTTTTTGGTGGGCTAGCTTCCAGCATAGATGTGGAAGAAACGTGAGTGGGCTCAAGGGGTGTCTGCAAAGTCAATACATTCTGATAGATAGTGGACCCGATAGCAAATAGCAGTAACCAATGACACCAAGAACCTGCAACATAATGGATAGACATCCAAAATAAGGACACAGGTATCTCCATAAATAATTAATTGCAAGGTTGTTTTCCAAGATAAAACATCCCACCACACGAGCATGTTTCTATGGATGGAAAATTGGTTACTGTCGAATGTTGTTCAATATAGTAATCACGTGCAAGTCTTATAGTTGCAAAGTAGGAAACCAACCCTTTTCTCCATATTTAAACAAACATTCTTTTGCATATTCAGGTAAGTTAGTAGCACTTCAGGAACAGAACAACCATAGTGAAACAGACTAGAAAATCAAAGATCAGGAAATTTTCCATCAAAGCAAAGAAATGCTGAAAAGATTGTGTGAAGATTCATTAGGTGAGTGTAATGGAGTTAGGGTCAAAGCATTGATATATTCATTGTATTGTAAGGGACACAAATTCACAATCACCTTGTATATTAGCTGCATGAATGAAGTTCTCTTCAATAGAGAATAAACCATGGCTACATAGAAAATGATCTTTGAATTCCTAAAACTGGCATATTTTTCAATATTAATTGTTCTACTTTGTACTCCTCAGGAGACTACAGTCCTCTTTCGGATAAATCTACACATTGCCTTTGCATAGTCTATGAATTCTGCTATAAAACGTGAAAAAACTAAGGTTTGGTCTTTCCTTTATACACCTTATCGAACTAAAACTCTCTACTATTTTGTAAAGTCACAGGGAGACCCTGAGATTGCTAAAATCCATATGATCATACTTCAAAATGATTGAGTTGACTATTGAATCAAGAGTCTTAAATCAATGAAACTAGCCAAGCTTTGTTATCTCAATAGGAAATATATTCCTTTGTCTATCCCTTTACAAGAATTCTCCAACAACCTCTCACCTTACATAATAAAAGTAGAAATATCGTCATCATGGCTTGAGATTACAAATGAACTTTGATATTTTGCAAAGTAGCGCTTGACACCGTATGAAGCACTGTCTGAAAAAGCATAATTTCAAGTAGCAGTTCACAATGTCAAGTAGAGCTCAAATGTACTTGAAATTACCTTTCCAAAGCCGTGCTTGACATGCTCTCAAGGAATACTGGACTCATTGACTTAAATGCATCTTTTGCACACATGCTTCCATGTCAAGAAAGATAGCACTTATAGATTCAAGCATATATGAGTATCTCCAAGAGGCTGTCTAAAAGCATCTTATATATAACATAGAGCACCCTTAAATTTAGAGCATGAAATTTTTATCACATCAACAATGTTCTCTATTTTGGCACATCATTTTTCTTTTTCGACAAAAAAAGTTATTAATTTCTATTTTCTTTTATTTAAAATATATAATTTTTTTTATGTCAATGACAATCAATTCAAATTGAAATGAATAATTTAAGAAGTAGAACATTGAAATTTGTAACTTACTAGATGCAATCATTATAAAATAAGCCCCACACACTCAATTTTAAAAAGTTATAATAAAATATCTCTTGGAGCTTATTTTTAAGTATTGACTCTTTAAAATATAGAATATCTTGTATTTCGAGAGTCTCTTGAAAATGCTATAACTCCTTGGTCTTTAGTCAATTCATCATAAGCGCATAAACTGTAATGTTCGAGTGCAAAATGCGTTTTCCAACACAGTGAAAAAACTTAGGTTGGAAAACATAGTGGGATTAATCAAGATAGTGAAGAAATGACGGGAGCAAAGCTGAGACCGAGTAGTTTGGAAAAGATGATTTAGTGGATAGAAATTTTCCCATTTATTTTGAATAGCTTCATTTTTTCTCTATTTTTTTTAGTAGCCTTGATGAAAACCATATAGTTGAGTGTCATTTTGTACCCATCTTTTTTCTTAAAAGAATATATTGGTTATTTTGATATTATTTAAAAATGATAAATTTACCTTATATATATTAACTGCCATTAACACTCCTCTTTGATGGAATACAAGTGAGATTAAGTTTTTGTAGTCTTTGTTCTTGTTGCGATGAGCATGTTTGGCTCAGCTTACATACAAGAAAAAGTAATGTCTTCATTTCCATGTGCGTTTGGATAGGTTACATTCTTTCTTCCAAGTAATTTTAAGTGAACTTTTTAACCTTGCATTTGTACGAAATCCTTGTTTGGAAACAAAATTTGATTCAATTAATTAGTAATTGCTCATGAAAATCTCAACAAATACTAAATCCTATATTTAGAGTCCAGAAACGATTTTCTTCTCAATTCATTTCATCCTTTAATAAACCAAAAATTTCAAAACTTCTCTACCTCTGTTAAAAATTACAAAATGAAAATAATATACTTTTCACTTGAACTAATTTTGGCTTCATTTCC
>CAIGRT010074539.1:0-15982 GCA_903798405.1 Fraxinus platypoda | reverse complement strand
ACCGAACCGAACCGAACCGGACCATATCCAGCCCTATCCATGATGAGACCCTGCGCAATCAAATGTAGTAGTCTGCATGGCTGTAAAAAGTAGCCATGCAGACTGCATGTTTTTCTCCCGAAACTTGCATCGAACATGAGTCGAGACGTCGAACAACTTGCCCCAGTTAACACCATAGGCACATAGAGAACTTCCTTGATTGGATATAGACAGAAAAATTACATTGATTTATGTAAATACCCGAGGAAAAAATGGTCAGACTGCAGGTAGCCTCCAAGTTGAAGGATGGGGCATCGGGTTTGTGGGTTTAAGTTCAACATAGAATGCGCAGGGAGGGAAGAATGCCTATAACTTCCTGTCGAAGAATGAAACAAACAATAAGGGGTAGATTTCTATATTAGTGAGTACATTCAGATCCTTTATCAAAGGTATCATAGGTGCAAACAAAAGGGGAGAAGTGTAGAAGAATATACTGAGGAATTTTATAGACTGTGCTAGAAAAAATATCGGTGACATTGAGTAGCAAGTAGCCAGATTCATCAATGGTCTGTGAGAGGCAATTCAAGAGAGATTGGAACGAAAATCGATTGACTTTCTATGGAGATGTTAGTCTAGCTCTAAAATCGATTGCTAAATTCAGTAGGATGTTTTATAATAGGATATTCTTTAATAACATGAAAGTCACCAGTTCAAGGTAATAAGCTTGCCCCATTGCTGGAGATGTTTCACTTCCACCAGTAAGGCACTAGGCAAGCAACTCCTTGTCCCTTCTAAGGGTAACCCCTACAGCAAACCCATGCCACCTAAGTGTTTTGGATGTGGGCAACCAGGACACGAGTAAGGAATGCCCTCAACGAAGGCAAGTTAATGTGGTGGAATATGACAGTAAATCTGGGAAAGAGGAGTTGGCTCATGCTCAGGAGTCTTTTGAAGCCGTCGAAATCGTTGAAGGGGATGAGGCAGAGAGAACTATTGTATTGTCCAGAAGTTGCTAATGGCCCCTGGACAATCGCACCCCAACAAGAGACATGCTATCTTTAGAACCAAATGGACCGTGCATGGTTTGACATGCTATGGTGGATAGTGGAAGTACTGATAACATTGTGTCAAAGTCCCTATTCAGGGCCCTCAATTTACCCACTGAAAAACACCTTAATCCTGACAAAGTTGGTTAGGTAAAGAAAGAGGTCGATGCCACAGTCCAACAATTGTTCATGGTACTTTTCTCAATTGGTAAGCATTATTAGGATGATGTAATTTGTCGTGTCATCGATATGGATGCCTGTCATGTTCTTTCCATGGCAATATGATGTTGAGGCCGCTCATAACGGGAGACAGAACACTTGCTCTTTCATTCGGAGGGACAACCAATATCCACTATCATCCTCCAAGGCTCAACATACATTGCCTACACTATTAACAGCCTTTGGTCCGAAAGTTGAACGTGTCTTTAAACAACAACAGAAAGTGATTATCTTCTGGCGTAGGAGTACAAAATTCAGAATTCTTCAAGTCCTGATGAATTGGCTGCACATTTGAAACAATTTGGTGTTTTAACTAAAATAGAATTCTAGGCGAAATTTGGAAAATACGCGCTCAGAATTATGCTATGCGGTAGCATAGGCTTTCTTCAGTCTTCAGTGAGGTTTCGATAAGAATGCATACGGTCGCACCTCCCATATAACTATGCGATCACATAGTTGTCCTGAACAACTTCTTCCTCCTTTGTTTGAATTATATTCACACATCTTGTTTCCACTTTCAAGCCCAATATAAAATTTGTTCCTTTAGTGATCGATGTTTCATCCACCGTATCTTGAACAAGTAATCCCATGACGTTTTGACCTTCTTTACTCGTGACCTAGCCATTGGTCATTCCTCTACGATCGACGGATCTTTGTCCTTGCTAACTCCCGCACCATGGTTCTCATCAGTATGATGCACCAAAACCTTAAGCACTATATGTATTCTTCCAGTTTTAACTCCAATATTTCAAAGTAAACACCCTATTCTCTAGTGACAAATTCCATTTGTAACATCATAGAACGAAATCTCAAATGAGTTATTAATTTGTCTCAACTAACTTCAATTTAGTTCCAAATAAAGTCACTAAATTTTAATTGTTTTAAGATTGTCACCAATTTGTCACATGTCCTCTTGTAAATTAATTAAAATTGCTTATTTGAGAGCTATACCACAATAGATTTTTCATGTACTAATTATTGCATGTCATGTCAATTTACCACTGCCTACAACGTTAAAATGTTAAGATGAAAAAAAGTAACATGCATTTCAATTTTACCTTTTAGTCTAAAGTGATCATTGTTTTACCATTTTTGTTTATAGTGTACAACATAGTACTTCTGTGAAAATATCAATTATGCTATGTGTTAGTTTGGGGACTAAGGTGACAAATGTAACAAAATTAAGACATTTGATACTAAGACCCTGTTTGGTTTTGCTAAAAGTTGAATTTTTAGTAAATTTTGATAAAAGTTGATAAACTCTGTGCTTGAAAAATTATGAAAAATTATGTATCATGAAATGTGTGGTTAAAATTTATCAATTTTTTTAGAAAAACCAAATAGGGTATAAATTAAAGTTAAATTACACTTCGTTTGGCAAAATTTGAAAACTATCTATAAATAGTCAAATTTCAATTTTTAACACATTTCAATTGACTAATAAGTATTATACACTTACTCATCAATTATTACTATATATTCATAAATTAAACTATTTATTGGTTGAGAAAAATAGAAATTTAATGACATATTTGTTATAAAATTAAAGAAATAAAAGAGAATAAATAGAGAGAAAAGTAGAGAGTCAAAATTCAAGTGTGTATTTTATTGATAATCAAAACCCGTATTTATAGGGTTCAAAATGAGAATTACAATTGAAATGAAATAGACTCTCTAAACTAGATAAGATTTATTTATGCATGATGATGATAAGACTTCATAATCATCAATATTTATCTTATAATTTTACAACACTCCCTCTTTAATGATTATTTGCACAATTACTATCTCATTGAAACCTTGTTTGGCAAAAACCTGATGGGGAAAAACACCAACAAATGAAAAAAAAAAATGCAAATAATTTGAAATAATGAACTGCTACTTTGCTAAAATATTGTCAAGAAAATTCAATGGGACAAAACTTGGTCGAAGGAAAAGGAGTACATCCACTCCCTCTGATTTCAATTCTTGTATCAAGCGATTCATGACTTGCATGTCAATGTCTTCAATACTGATGTCATGTACGTCAATATCTTCAAATAACACCGTCTTCATACAAAATATTTTATCAACTTTTAATGATTGTAATAACATGATGATTCGAAAAATAACTATTGTTGGTCTTTTCAAGAGTTTCGTATATATCATAGTATTATTTTTAGTGTAAATGTTTTGTATACTATGGACATTCATCACACAAAATATGCCTCGTTAAAACTTTATTAGGAAGAACCATGTAAGAAAAATTCTGCTGAAGGAAAAAGAGTATATTATTCTTTTGAATACATCACAAAAATTACCTCATTAAAAACTTTACCAGCAAAATTCATTGGGACAAAACCTTGATCAAAGGAAAAAGAGTACAACACATAATCTCTCCGTCATGATAATTGCACTTGAATTATGCTTCAGACATATTATATCCTTCCAGGATAGTATCAAAACCATAGAAGATAAATTATCTATAATCACATTTATTACATGCATATCAAATTCAATGCATTGTCACGCTAATGAATTGGAGACTTGTAATTACATCCACCATATGATAATTTATTTATTTATACAAGTCGTTGAAAAAATCATTATGTAAAGAGTCGTGCATTTCATATTACGACTTTATTTTTTTTCATTTTTATTTCGCATAAGTATACACATTTAGGTGTTCAGACTGTAGATCTAAAAATTTCAGGTTTCCCTAATAAATTTAATTTTACTATGATCGCGTCTAGAAACTTTAGGTTTCTCTAGTAAATTCAATCTTAGTAGGATCGCATCATTTTATTTGGCCCATCATTATTTCGATCGATATGTTTCAATGAATTTATTTCGATTCCTCACTATTCATAATATGATGTAGTATTACATCATGTGCAAAAGTGTTGTTGACAACTTTTTAATTTATTTTTTGATTCTATTTCTTTTCCCATAATGACATAACTTATTGAGATATCTCAACTTTCAATATGTTAAGTACTTGAACCTCTTCTGTGGTTTTATATGTTGTTATGTCTAAATACTCATCAAGAATATGTCTTCTTAATGTGATCATCTTTATTAATTCCTCCTTTTCGTTTGAAGATTTTTATGTTAGAATCGAATATCATCACACTTCAAATGTGCCATAAATTTATCAAATATAATATTAACTAATTGTCTTTCAAGACATTAATTTGAGTTGGAGTATTTAAAGTTGGTGTGTGAGATATTATTGATCTCTTTGGTAGTAAATGCATCTAAATGAATTGTTTTTCGAACTTTTGGCTCGAATGATATCTTTTGCGATAATTTAGATAATGATGCATTTGTACATTATTTCCAGCTTCTTAATTCATCCCCCTTAATGCTGAGAGAATTATCCAGTAAATTGATAATCAGCAAATCGCTTTATAAAATGGAACACGTGAGGGCTTGAGATATTGTATAAGGTTCAAACTAATAATTTATTTTCAATATTCTTTATTTTCCATCTCAGTTCATTGTGATGGATGAAATTTGTATGTTGTACACTATCAAACTTATTAGATCGAAAAATTAGGCATTGATCATAAGCCAATTATGATAGGGAAAATTATGATATTGACATGATGCGTATTAGCATCCCCTAAACATAAATGAGAAATACTTCGTTCTCAATTAAATTAATTGGAGGCATTTAACAAGTAATAGTGTTAAACCATTTTATCAACATCTCAACTAACACTTACCAGAAGATTGAGATTTAGGATCACTAGCATCAACAAGACGTATCGTCTTTATTTTATTTATGTTCATAATTTGAGCAATAATTTCACAAACTTCAGGTTGTGAACACCATACAATCATCTAGTATATGTTGATGGTCAACGTGGAGGGTGATGAGACACCATTTATCACCCTGATTAAATTTCAAAAATATAAGAAATTCAATCCCTAGTTTAACTAGCGATAATCAATTTTCAATAAAGAGAATAAACATTATATAGGAATTCATTGGATTGAAAAATCTCCTGGTACTTCATTGAATGTTCGAATTCTCAATTTCGCATCGTTATTGATCCAATGATAGTCTAACTAGACGTGTTGAACAACATGTCGAACAATAAAATGTATGAGTTATTGAACTTTTGGTTCAAAACAATATTTATCAAAATGGTCACTAAAGTTTAGTATAGTGTACTAATTAAGAAATACTATTACAAACTTTGTAAGTTTCTTTTTATTTAGTAGAGGATAAATTACTAACAATAGTAAGTTTATTCCTTCATATCATATAATATTGGCTTTTCTAGAGTCTCGAAATAATTTTTTTTTCAGGAATATTGATATAAAAACTATTCTTCTTCAAAAGCAATTTAATTAAAACTAGTTTTTGCTGGTTTGGTTATGTTGTAGGTATTGTTAGCAGTTTAAATGGGTTGAGTTATCTTCCATTGAAGTATTTAGAACATACCGTCAAAGGTTAATGCTAAAAACATCAGAATTTTTCAACTTGATTTCCTCTTCTCGCAGCTAGTCTACATTATGTTTCTTTCTGGATAGTGTATGAAATTGTTGTAAAAGATTAATGTTGTGGCTTCTATTAATGCTTCCACCATATTTCTTTGTTAGCTTTTGTTGCAGAAGCTGGTAAGAAGCATATTGCGCATGAAATATTTTTAGAAACTTACTATAGAATAAGGTGGAAAAGTAATCTATTGGATAATAAACTAAAGCGAGAACTCCAACCAGGTGCATGATGTGTTTTCGAAAGTTTGTTCCAACCAGGTGCACTGATAAAAGAAAAAAGTGCAAAGCAAGGTATTGTGAATTTGAGCAAAGTTACAAATGTACAAATCTTGCTAAGTCAAATGAAGTAGAAAAATAGTTAATTTATAAAGATTGTATATAAATTCAATAATTGTAATCGAAAATGATGTAACTTCAAACATGAATATTGGTAGTTGTAAATATAAGTTATTTTTTTCAAAAATAAACAGATTAAAAGACATTACGAACGCAATCTGAAACTAAAAATCAAGCAGTAAGAAGGAAAATTGTAAGTGTTAATTTTTTTGTGTAGAAAAGAAATAGTCTCCAAACTGAAAATAGAGGTTTCTTACTACCAGATTGTGAGCTAAGAAATATGTACGGTCACATACTGAAATGGAAAAGGAAATAAAATCCACAATTAAGATTGCAGGCAAATGAAGGTAGCCACTATTAAGCAAAATACTACCCCCGCTATTATGCACCAAAGGCATCTGCTTTGCATGAAACATACATGGTCGTTGTCGTTTCATGATGGTGCTCCATTGTTACAACCTTATCTCAAGTTGCAGCTCAATGAATCAACAAGAATGTATAAAGTATTCATTGAAGCAGATATCAACGACAATCTTGCGTCTATATGAAGTCATCCTGTCTGTAGAAACTACTTCTATTGGGTAGCCTAGAATGAAGCACTCTATGTATTTGAGTAAAAAAACTCCACAGTTTGGCCTACGGAAGAAATAGTTTAACGTTTAATGTAATGAGTATGATAAATGTACAATTCTATAAAGTAGGGAACAAAATATTATAGTGAGAAGTAAATGTTTTACATACTTACCTATTATTTACAAAAGGTTGATATGGTATGATGTCTATCTCCATTGTTCTGTCGTGTTTTTCTTCACGTAGCGTCTGTAGCAAGCAAATTTCAAAAACATCAATAATCTTGTCGTGAAATCAACAACTGCATTTGATGTGCCTTGATTTGTTCTGATGTATGAGTGTTGTTGTTGCAGCCGTATATTTGAACTTTCCATTCGGGAATATTTACAAAAAATAGATACCATGTGTTGCCTAGGTATGAACATGAAATTAATATGTACTTGCACTTTATCCATGGACGTCTGGCTGTTGGGAAATTACCATTTATGTATTGTTGTAAGATGGGTAAATTTCTGCTTCTCTAATGGTATTCGCATCCCGAATGTCTACTTGGACCATCATATGTCGAGTACACTCTGATTCGTAGTTAAAGTCTAAGATTGCATATTCTTTTGAAACGGTGGTCGAATCATTGTTGATGAGTAGTCGCAATAATGTTAACTCTAGATTAAGACTCTAATAGAAGTAGATAAAAAATGAAATATATTATGTATGGAATTTAATGTAGTATGAGGTATGAATATTACGAACCGCAATGGTTATATTTTGGCTTGTGTCCATGATAGCCTTTAGGAAAGTCTCTTCCGTGCATGTTGTTACAATGGTCATCCCACAATGCGTTGCATAAGGTAGTTTCATTTAGGTCGAAAGGAGTAAGATTAAAATAATGCTTTGTAATATAATGAAATAGAAATCGATTGATTACCTTGATTTATTTTTTATTATCCAATTTCTAATTTCTTTGTATCTGTCCATGGAATAGTCTTCCAAAGGATAAGTTGTTGGTGGTGTTGAAGATTGTACCCTTTTTTCCTTTCATTTTTCTTTCTGTTGCTGGTGTTGGAACATTTTGAGTTTGGTGAGACGTTGATGTATGATGTACAATATGGCTCATATGGACAGGAGCATCTTCATGAAGAGAACCTATAATAGCTTTCATGTTTGATTTCCATGTAGACAACTTGTCCAGGACATTGATATTCTGTTCGTCAATGTAAGCTTGTACCAAACTTAAACTATTATCTACACGATTTTGCATGGTAGAATGGATTGTTTGGTAGTTTTCTTCTTGCCATTGTTGTTTTTGTTTGAAGAAATGGTTTTGGTTGTCAAGAAGAATTTGGTAATTTGAACTGTCCCCCTGGTGCATTCTAGATTCATTTCTTCATAGTGGTCTTGTTCCCACTTTTGATGTTGGTCGAACAATTCTTTCTATTGCTGAAGAATTGTTTCATACTGATGTTCTTGTCTATTTGATTGTTCAGTAATGGTTATTCTCAATGCTCGGCATAACCAAGATACATTTGCTACAATGGTTGTTTTCAAGTTGTTACATAACTTAGATACATCTGATAAGATATGATGCCTATGCATATTCATTAGTTGTTTCATTTCCTCTCTAGTGACATAAGTAGAGCTCATAGGAGTAGAACTTGAGGCATTTGGAACTGAAGTATTACAAGTAGTTGGTATGTTATCCGTGTGGGGGAATTGTTGTGGTATACTGTTTAATTCTCTGCTGATAATGCTTTCGAGTATGTGATGGAGGTTGTCTTGCGGCAATGGAAGATTTACATATCACATTGTTTGTAATTCTTCTTGTGTTGGTTGTAATACTGCAACAACTTGAATCTATAATTATAGTAAAATATGTAAATAATTTGGTAGGAATTATTTTTAGAAAGAAAAAATAAAGAAATATGTAATGTTATGTGATTAGGAATGTAATCAAATAGTTAAAGTACCTCGTGTGTGGGCAAAAATGGTCTAATTGTATTTTCTGTCACAATTGTATTTGGCTTCCACATGTGCATCCTTGGTGTTTGTAGTGTTCTATATCTAGATGGGCCAAATTTTCGTCCAACTTGTGGGAATTGAACATATATATATTAGATATATAATATTTATGCAAGTAAATGGAATTATATATAGAGTAGTGAGAATAATAAAATAGAATCAACGTACCTAGAATGCCAGTGGATATCCATGTAATGAATACTTCGATTCTGTTTCATTCTCTGTACTCTTTCTGGATGGGATGCTTGTAATGAATTTAATAAAATAACATATGCTTTACGACTCCATGGATATGCAAGGAAAGCATCAATGTTCTCAACCGTGCTCAAAGTTTTGTGATCAGTATATCGCCAAGTAGGTTTTAGAATGCATTCGATGAGCATGACCAGCCCTAGTTTTAATTTGTCTTCTTGATGTTCACAAATGTGGAATGTTTCAGAAAGTATTGTCATTCTTATTTTTTTTGTGACCATTGAAGTACTGATTCCGAAGTCGGTCGTTGGTAAAGTCAAGGTTCGTAGATACCTCGGGGCAAGGTAATCCTGTTATGAGACAAAACTCTTGCAGACTGAAGCGGGCTAATTGGTCATTTAATTTTACCCAAACTTCATTATTTTTGCCACAGTTGACAAGACGCAGTATAAACTCATGAATTATCTTACTACTGAATTGTTGTTCGCCTTTACTTTTCTGAAGAATACTATATATAAATCCGTGGAAGTCACTACACATCAAATATGATTGTTGATCTGAATTAATAAGTTCTATGAAATCTTTAAGGTACTGGTGATTTGGATATTGTGTTATGGTAGCAGAATACCATTGATTTGGTGAAAGTATATATTCCAAAGACATCTGCATGAAGGATGCGAAGAACCCAATTTAGTTAAGAAGCACATTTAGAAGGCAAAATTATATTTGAAGTCGTTGAGTGTAAACCTATTGCGTAAATATTTTGGTTTCTTCAAATGTATTATGTCAAAACATAAAGTAATTATCCTTTTTTTTTTTTTAGTTTTACATATCGTGAAAGAAAAGGTATCGCATGGGTGGTTATTAGGATGATAATTTTAATTCTGAAACAATTACATATGTAGATGTAGAGTAATATACTTAAGATGCAAATTAGTTACTGAAATCCCTATGAGAATTGTAATTAATTTTCATGAATCTTTATTACAATCAAGCTGAATTATACCACTTAACTATTGAAAATTAGATGAAAATAACATAAAACAAACCTCAAATTTAACTTCCAAAAAGAAAGCAAATAATATTTTGTCTACAATGTAGTGTAGTTGTACCTTTTTCGAAAGTGGCCATGAGAGTTGATACGGAGGTGGGATTGTTTATTTATTTTTTTATTTTTTTGTTGTTGAATTCTAGAGAAGAAGATGAATGAAGGTGTGGGGAAATTGGTGTGAGTAAATGAGAAGAGCTTAATGATGGTGTGGGGAAATTAGTGTAAGTAAATGAGAAGATGAATGAATCTGTGGGGAAGTTGGCGGAAGTAAATGAGAGGAGATGAATGGTGTAGGTAGGTGGAAAGTAAATGGATAAGGGGGGTAGGTGAGAAATTATTTTTCAGTGGTAATATTATTATTGTTTATATTATGAAAATTATTTAATTTTAAGCTTGGTAAAAACTGTTTATAGTTAAGTAGGTATTATAGTTTATTTTTTCCGTTTAAATTGTGTAATGATTATTAATTATTAGATTTTTTGTTTTTGGTTCTTTAATTCGCTAGTGTATGTGAAATTTATTTATTGGAGTTTTTTTTAAAAATTGTTTTTACTCTCTGGGCAGCATCGAGTGTATGGAGAACGACTCCGTCTTGAACGGGGATGTACATTTTCCGTTCATAGATTTACAGTGGGATGAGTATATAGGTAGTGTGGATATAGTATTTAAATAAATAAATTTAAAGAACTGAAGGTGAATAAATATAATAAATTTGGGGAAAAAATAAAATTTTAATGGAAATGAATGTAGAGTTGGATAGATATATAAAAAAGGTGGATGAAAATCGAAATTCTTTGTTTCTTATTTCAAACATAAAATAATTTTATATGTAAATCTAAATGTCTGCCGTATATCACTGAGGTCATCGTATAGGCGGTGCGCCACGAAGAGGTGCTCCGTGGTTCACTGAGATTTGAAGTCTCCGTGCGCCACGGAGCAACTCTCCGTGGCAAGAAGTGCACTCTCCGTGCGCTACAGAGAGTGCTCCGTGGAACACGGAGATACTCTCCATGGCGCACGGAGAGTTTAACTCTCAACTCTCCGTGTGCCACAAATATATTTCTTCGTGGCGCACGGAGAGTGACTCCATGGTGCATGGACATGCGAACTTTCTGTACACCACTGAGTCACTCGACTCCGTGGTGCACGGAGAGGTAACTTTTCGTGGAGCAAAAATTTTAGCTGTGAATCAATGAACTTATAATACCAATGCCTTTAATTTTAAAGATATAAAACCTTTATTGTAACTTTAATTTTTTCCAGGGCGCATTTATATATAATAAATATAATTTGAAATGACTTTTAAATGAAATTTTATTTTTAAAAATCATGCATGTAACACAAGCTACGTATGCAATAAGAAATCTAGAGTAGTAAAGCTTTGAAATGTATAAGGATGAGGTAGAATGGAACATTGACTATTTTTATTTATGGTGTAACGTATTCGTAGTTTTAACCAAAACCACTATGAAATTACTTAAAATGTACAGACTTGAAATTTAAAGATACAAAACTAATAGATTGTAAAAGCACAAAAGTACAAAAGTTAATATACAAGCAGATGACAACGTTCCTCATAAATTTCACATTTGCAAAAAAAAAATTTAAAGCAACCTCTTAACCTGTTAGTCTCAAAAGTAATAACTTATTGTTAACTGATAAACTTCTAGATGAGAATTCTATACACAGACATGTCAGGTGAGGTCGTTTTTGCTGCCTATTGCTACAAAAGAAAAGTAAACTTCATTCATTTCTTTTTTGAGCATGGGGAGGGACATTGGTCTATCACTGATTTCAGAACCTTTGTGAGCCTTCTTATGTGGATTCGAATCTGTTTGAATAGTATCATCTGATGGAAAGAGAGACCTTTTTGGATTTGCTGCAGTTATTGCCTTGGTATTTTTGAACGCTTCAGCAGTTGAGTTATGCGTCTTTTCTTTGCCTTTTGTATCTTTTTTGTCTAAATTTTCTTTTGATTTAGCTGAATTGTTGACACTAATTATGGTAGCCAAAGGATTTGTTTCACTCATTGCAATTAAAGGTTGGTTGTCAATGATTGTCCCAGAAGAGTTGAATGCAAAGATAATTTCAAAATGGCATTCAGGAGGGTTTTATCGCTTTTGTGTCACTTTCAGATAAAATAGTAATTCTGTTTCACTTTCAGTTTTCATCAAACTGCTGATTTCTGCATCTGGTTCCTGCAATAGAACAAATATGTTTGAATAGCAAATATTGAAGTGTTAAAGAAAATAATGCTTAAATACGTTAGAACTTGGATTTTACCTTTTCGAAATGGTTCATTATGGCATTGCTAGTAGTTTGTAATAATGTTTCTGCAGCGTTTCCTATGATGCTTGCATTTAACGATCCAGATTTGTCTTGTAGGTGCACGAATGCATTTGCGCTAAAATTGAATTTTTTGCAAAGCACGTATTATGTAATTTTTGAACTATGCTGTAGCATTAGGTAAAACTTCAATATATGTTAAATCGTGTAAGTTACCTTCGGACATCTTTTGCATGTTTAGACTTACAAAATTGACATTTGTGAACTTCTCCAAAGTTTGCGTTGGATAATTTGTTGCAGTTGTCGCAAGACATGTACCAATTTTTTGGATTTCTCGAATTGATCTTCCAATGTGCCTTTACCCGATAGAATGTTTTTCTATAAATAAAATATTAATTTCTAATTAGGTTTAAAAAATAGTAATGTTTACTTATAAAATATAGGAATTAACGCATTTATGTTAATTATATATATTGAATGAAATGGCTTAGAAAGTACCCCTAGATAAACTCTTAGTAAGTCAGCAATTGGTGTGAATTTGTCATCGGTTGGAGGTAATACTTTTGGTGGGTTGACAGTAACAAAAGGCTAATTTTGTGTAAGTCTGTCAAGTGTTTCTTTATTAGCTTCCACCCAATACAAAAGTAATATAAATTTAGTTATAAAAATTATGACTGTAATGTTTTTTTATTTTTGTTAGTTATTTTGAGTACCAATCTTTGTAGTCTGCAATAGCCAGTAGGTTAGAATTGATGAAGAAGGTGCTGTTGGCTTTGGTTGATAGGGTAATGCCTATATAAGTGAAGAAAAAATAATCAGTATGTCATTGTGTAATTTTGTAAATGCTGCAAATGAACTTGAACGAAAAAACCTTAAGATTAATATTTATACCATTGAACGAAGAAACCTTAAGATTAGTAGTCCATATGACTGGTCTGTTGGCAATGTTTGTAAGAATGGTAAGACATTCTTGTTCGACGAAACTGTCCCATAGGGTTAGCATCACTATTTGAAATTCTTTATCTATCAATATGACATCTTGAAAAGTGGCCTCTGTACCAAAATGGTTTTGGATCAATCTTTTTTGTCTAACGTCCACAACTACACCTATAACACCTACAAAAAAAATGTTTTGTTTTCATTTATTTTGTATGCAATAAATTTCAAAATCATATTTATAACTGTAGAATATTTCATAGAAATTTTACTGATGTTGATGTTTTTATCCATGTTTTGTTCTAGTTCATCAAATGAAGTAAGTTGATATTGTGAGAAACTTAATTTCAAATTGTTCTCATGTAGTTCTTCAATCTTTGTTCTTCCTATTAATGTGCAGATTTTTTGATCAGATGAGCTTTTAAACTGACTTCTATTCTCTTTCACTGTTGCATTCGAGACAATATATGTTTTCCCTAATTCAAGCTGATCGTTAAGTGTAGTAATGTTTGTATCATACAACGTTGATGTAACCTGATTACCCTGTTTAACAGTAAAAGTTGATAGTGTTTACAAAATATATATGCATAGTAAAAGCAAAAAATTATTTTACTCTTACTACCTATGTACCTCTAAATCCATGAGGACAATAGTTTGGTAACTGGTAGTGGAATTACGAGGAGTCTTTGGTGATTGCTTTCCCGTGATGACTACTTTTGTAGACCAATTAGTATCTGAAATTGCAATCTGTGGGATAGGTTTATAGGGTGCGGCCATGTTTGATATCTGTTCATAAGAAGAACAATAAATTAAGAGGAAAAATTATTATATATATAAATTGAATATTCTGAATTTAACTTTAGAAAAGAAACGTAAGGATACCTGTGAGAGTTTTTGAATAGTTGGTAGACGGAAATGAGAAGTGTAATATATGTTTTTTGTTTGATGTTTCAATTTGAAGTATAAAGTGAGGGTATTTATAGAAGACCTAAGACATCAAATAGATATTTTGATTTTAATACATAATTTATTAATTTGGGTATATGTGGTTAAAAGTGTTTGAAATTATAAAGTTAAAAGTCTCAAGTCTCAATGTAGCTACGTGTCAGCTGAGAAATATCTACTTTGAGAAGATGAGCTCTAATTGTTCATTTGTGTATCCATTTAGTAGAAAACATATGTCATTAAATATTTAGTAAAATAAGAACTATATTTTTGGGATGAAGTGCTGTGAATTTGGTTATATTTTTTTCGGTGGAAATGCAACATGTTTTCTTCATGCCTATTTATATTCTATGAAATTTTAAATATTAATGTTAATAAGTGCTAATTGAACACAATTAGCACGTATGATGGGCATTCGATAAATATCTATTTCATTTGAAAATGTGCATCCGATAGGCTTTGTTGTTTCGAAGATGATATTAGGGTTGCAAAAAAAAAAAAAAAGATTTATACACCTTTTTTTTTTGGGTGAATTTTTAAACTTATGATGTATAATATAGATTTTTTTATTTAGATGTTACTTCAAAGTTAAGAACTATCAATAGTCAAAATGTTGTTATTAAACATTACGAAAGTAGGAAGTAACCACCTTCATTTGTATTAAATGGCAAATGTAATATGAAATAAATATATCTCAAGTTACNATAGATTTTTTTATTTAGATGTTACTTCAAAGTTAAGAACTATCAATAGTCAAAATGTTGTTATTAAACATTACGAAAGTAGGAAGTAACCACCTTCATTTGTATTAAATGGCAAATGTAATATGAAATAAATATATCTCAAGTTACTGATATCTTATTTTTGTGACATTTTATTATTTCTACAATATAATACTACAATTATGAAGTTCATAAAAAAAGTATAATATTGTACATGAAAAAATAGTGAAATGAAAATTTTTAAATATACAAAATTTGAAGCTTAAATCCTTTTGAATGTATCCCTAGTTCCATTTTGTAAACATGATGAAACAAGATTACATTAATGAGTGTCTTAAAGTGACTAAGAAGGTAAACATCAAATTCACTGTTGAGCAAATATTCAACTCTTCAATTTGCAATATAGAGTTACTGATGAAACTAACAAAGAAAAAAATTGTTGTTAGAAAGAGACATATGCGAACACTTGAGTATAAAAAAGGCTACATTATTCAATTCCTTGTTGTAATATATAGTAGCTAACAGAACTACTCTTCCAATTAAGTTCACATGCCTGTTGAAAGGAGTAATTCAAAGACAATTAGTTGTATATGCTCTCAACTTATTCAAAGCATAAAAAATTCAATTTTAGTTGTATGTATTGTTTTATTAATAATAATATATTAGCTAATATATTTTAATAGAACCTGTGTGAAGACAAGAACAACGATGAAAAAACTCTAATAAAAATAATTAATTACATTTGGTAAAACTGGTGCTTATTTAACTAAAATAGAAAAGGGAAAAGTTATATATCCTAAGGATGTGTATGAACATATCTATCAAAGTAAAAGAGCATATGAAATTAAGTCTACAAATTGAAGTGATAAAAAAACCCAATTTTTTTACCTAAAGGATCCTAAAGCTTTTAGTAAAACGTGAATGAAACAACATAAAATTATGTTATCCTATACGCTTTTCAGTTTGTCAATTACATAAGTGAACTTCATAGTCTAAACTTTTACTTAAAAGAAGTTCAAGATATGGTGGATAAAACCTAATCTGCTAAAGTTCTATAAAAATGGTAAAATTAAAATGAAAAAGTGGGAATTAAAAAACATTAACATTTCAAGCTTAAAAAAGAACGTAAAAAAAAACTATTACATAGTTAAAAATATCTATTATGAAAAGATGATTTTACAATATTACTATAGGTT
>CAIGRT010074518.1:0-10332 GCA_903798405.1 Fraxinus platypoda | reverse complement strand
CAATTACTTTCCATGTAATTCATTTTCTTTCCACCCATTTTCCACCCTTACAATCAAACGAACCATAATTCTAATATGGCTTGTAATTGATGCGAACTGCCATCATCGTTTGCTACATTTCACAAATTGTCAATCTTGTTTCAATTTTGACATTTGAGCCCTCGGCTCGACCATTCTTTGCACAAATGGCACATACTGTCTGATTTCGACCATTTATTATGTTAAATAGGGGAGCGCTTTGCACATGACATGAAAAAGACAGTCTTGCTCTCAATGTATTCAAATCGAATGCATATAAAATGTTCCAAGTCTTTAAAAATAGCTGCTAAAAACAGTGATTTGAAATAATTGCTTTTTGCCAAACTTGGTTATGGGTAACAGTGACTTTTTTCCCAACAAGATCAAATGTTTCTTTCGTGTAAGTTCAACTATGGTTGGTAAAGTAGCATAAATAAAGCATAAAATCCTCTTTTTTTCAAATTGAAGAAAAATCTACACTTGAGTGATTCAGAGCACACAAGCAAAAAATAAATATTCGATATTATAAAATTTTACGTGACCCTCGTTTATAACTCAATTCCCGTCATACGTCGATCTAATAAACGGATAAAAAGCAGTGGCTGTCTATTTTCACGTCCGTAGAATATTTTATACCAAGAATACTTTTCCTTTTCACATTCACACCATAAAATCTAGCCTTTGAAATGGAATTTGCTAATTCATAAAATCAGTCTAATCAATTTATAAAAAAATCATTAATAAAGTCAACAATTGAATATAATTATGGTTTATTTTAAAACTTCAACGACAATTATTACAAAAAATTAACACTGCAATTAACTAATGTCAATATTCAATGAAACTAAGAATGAGTCAATACTACTTCCTAAAATAATAATAACGTAAGAGCAATACTAATTGCTTCTTGAAGTCCTATATCCACATTAGTTAAGTTCAAATACAAGTAATAATTACTTTTACTTTATTTTGTATGGATAGAAATCCAAATTACTTCTATAAAAAAAAAGTAAATTTATAACTTGATTTTTAAATAAATAATTTTTAATTTAACTAAATTACATCCTTTATGCCTTGGACGATGCAAGTGCTTCTTTTTTGAATCCAAGTGATTTTGACAAAATGTAAATCTTAACTTACTTTTTAATTTAACTAGATCATACCTGTTCTGGACGATACATGTGCGACGATAACCTAACACATGGTTGCAACCCACAAAGGTGAGCTAATTCCAAAATCCCATCGGCTTGAAATTAGAATCACCAATAATCAACAATGAATTAAGCTAGCTATACATATTTGGTTCACACCAAGGATGACGGTGGAACGAATCTAGATAATGATGAGACGAATATGTTTAAAATCAATGGTTTATATTGCTGCCACATGAAAGAGTGTCAAACTTATTGTCAATCATGACATACATTTAGGGCTTGCTTGTGAGTTTTTTTTTCACCGATTTTGACTGATTTGGATGACGCCGTTTATTGTGTTGGAAAAATCAGTGTTTGCCAATTTTTTTGGACACCGATTTTGGATGGTTTAAGAATCACCCAAAATCAGTGTAGTGTGAGCGGTTATCTCAATCCACCAAATCTGCGGGTTTTGGCCGTTTCTCATATTCTCTTCTAATTTTACTCTTTATAAAATAATTATTTCAAACTAATATATTTTGTTCAAAACTAAATTGTAAATAAAAATATATTAACTAGAAAATTATTTATCATTTAAAAAATTATATTATAATTAAAAAAATACTTATAAGTAAAATATTACTTGTAAGATAAGAAAAATTACATTATAATTAAAATTTACTTAAAAAAAATTGGTATAAAATAAAAATTCTACTAATAAGACAAAATTCACTTATAAAATATAAGAAAAGTTACTTATAAGTAAAAAAATTCACTTAAAGTTATTTAAAAGTATAAAATTTACTTATAATTATAAAATATACTTATAAGTAAAAAATATTAAATTAAAATATTAATTAATTTTTAAAATTAAATATTAACTTATATGTAAAAAAAATTATCTATAAGTAAAATATCGCTTATAAAATATACTTATAAGTAAAAAATATTAAATTAAAATATTAATTAATTTTTAAAATTAAATATTAACTTATATGTAAAAAAAATTGTCTATAAGTAAAATATCGCTCATAAGTAAAAATAATTCATATAAAAGAAAATTTTACTAGTAAATTTTTTATTTTTAAAACATTCAGAATTGGTGAATAATAAACTCCCAACCATAGGTTGCATAGTTTTAAAAACCGTTCAAAACCAATTACTCATAATTCATAAACGCTCAAAATCAATACTTTGAAAAACGCTCATAAATAGTTCAGCAAAGCTAACATGATTGATCAACAATAGCTTTTATACAACACTGTCCATCACATTTTGAGAGCACATTATGTTGTTGTCTTAACTTATTATTTCGAGTGATGTTCTTTGATTTATAATAATCAATATCTAATTTTAAATGTAGCAAAGAAAAATGAACAATCCCTTCACCATATCCTTCCGCCTTCCTCATTAAGAAATGCATATGCTTAAATTATAATTTTCTCTTTAAAAAGTCATAAATAATGCATTAATTAATAGTTACGCGGAGCAAATCCAAGTTTGGTGAAAACTAAGACAATGGGACCAGCTGTAATCTTCAGTTACCCTTTGTAGTCAGAGGAACAAAACAATACAAGTAATGTTAATCCTGTGTGTAATAGAGAGAGAGAGACAGAGAGAGAGTAATTTTAGTTATAACGTTTGGGTATAATATTTGCTCCTTGTATTCTTGTTTTTGCCTTTGCGTTGTTTAAGAAAAAAGGTCTAAAAAGCTCTCTTTTGGGCCTTTCACTTTTCTTTTCTTTGCCTTCTTATTAAAAAAATTAAGATTTTTCTTCTGAGAATTGTGGATCCGAGTCTTTGAAATTAGGTGCAGGATTTGATGTTATTATGGAGCAAACAATTGAGAGGTCACCAAATGCACATAGGGGTTTTAGAGTTCAAGCTCCACTGGTGAGTCCCAATTAAATCTTTGGCTTTTTATGCTGATAATTTCTTGAATTTATGTGTTTTTGGAGATGCCCTTGTGAAATTTCCTGTAAATGTGTAATCTTTGTGCAAGATACCCAATGAATTTGTGTTGTGGGTCTTGTTTTATATCCATGAATTTTGCAGATACCCAGCTGAATTTTACGTTGAACGTGAAATCTCCCAAGATTTTTGACTTCGAGTTATCAGTAATTTTGTCTGCACAATTTTCAGTTCAGACGACTGTTTATAGGTTGTATGAATTTTCAGAAATGGCCCCCCTTCTTGATATATTATTAAATTAAAATGAATTCACACGGTACATTTATCATAGAAGATACTAAAATGTGGGGTTTAGGATTTCCCTTTTTTCCCCTTTTTTGTAAATTTTTTTTCCGAAAATGTCACAAGGAAAATTGCTTAATGTGGCTAAAAAGATTGGTGTTGGGATGGTGTGGAAGCAGGCGGGGAAGATTGTCATTGATGTATGGAATCTTATTTCCTGTAGGATTGGCTGAAGGCATTTTGAGAATTGGGAATTTGCTGCGGGTTTCCCTTTTTTATTTGTTGGCAGGGCTGTCTTCTTCTTTGTGGGAAAATTAAAAAGGTTAAACACGAGAAGAAAAATTATTTGACTGATGTTTCTCGTGGTTATATTACGATTAGACATTTTATTTTCTGATTTTCAGATAGCGTTTATGTTATATTTAACCCGGCTATACTGTATGGGCATTATTCCTTCCTTTTTTTGAGTGTTAATATTGATGTAAACCTTTGCATAAATTATTAGCCTTCTATTGGTAGCTTCTTCTAATCTCAAGATGATGCTGCTTACGGTGAAATTGGTAGGTTTTCAAATTTCTCTAGGTATCCTTCCCTCGTTATACTTTATTCATGCATATGCTTTCATTATATCTTTTCTTTTGACTGTCTTCCAAACATTCTTAAAACAGTGGTCTTTCCATATGAAGAGTTCAAATTTTCTGTGCATATACTGAACTACAGGCTCAAAATTCATCGTTGAGCAGCATCAGCTCATACAAAATCCTCCAAACCTCTATTTCAGACATGGCTCATTAGATATAGCAGGACTGTTAGTCGAAACCTTTCTATTTCAGACAGCTCTTGAGAAAGCAGCATGTAACTAACATCCCATCGTTAAATTAATGTAAACTGCGAATAAAATGAAAAGAATAGAAGTCAATTCAATGAAATATTTTTTACTCTCCCTTCGCTTTTATCCATAACATTTGAGCCTTTTGAAGATACTCAACTTCTTGTCTTGTTCTTTGAGAGGTTGAAGACTTCACCAACCCACCCCTTTAAGCGCAACCCTCCAAAAGTTATGTTGCATGACTAAGGTGTGAGTTTAGCCAGAAAGGAGTCTTACGTGAACATTCTATTTGCGACATTATTAAACTAATTGGACGCTCTAAAGACGTTCTACATAATTCTGTCAGCGGAAAAAATTTGACCGTTGCATTTTCAAGAAAAGATATTTAATATAACTGAAAACTTTATATAAAAGGAGACCTTTTTTTCACTTAGTACATTGTAGTTATGACTTAGTTTGGGACTTCTATCAAGTTCATAAAGTTGAGCCATTTCAGAAGGGATGGATAAATATCCGCGGTCATGTTGGATATGGGTATGGCGTGATAAACAGAGTTGGAGTAACATAGAAGAAAACAAAGTAACAGAAATGGTTAAACAGTCAAAGTTAGCTTCTCAAGATTTAAAGCTTCTTGACATGTATAATGTTTGATATCATAACCAGGAATTATTTGCAGGTTGATTCTGTATCATGCTATTGCAAGGTCGATTCAGGCTTAAAAACTGTTGTTGGGGCAAGAAAATTTGTCCCAGGATCAAAACTCTGCATCCAACCAGATATAATTCCTCACTCACACAAGAAAAAGAACTCCCGCAGAGAGAGGACCAGAGTGCAGCCACCACTCCTGCCTGGACTTCCAGATGATCTTGCAATTGCTTGTCTCATCCGAGTGCCTCGTGTGGAACATAATAAGTTACGTCTAGTTTGCAAGAAATGGTACAAGCTCCTGGCTGGAAACTTCTTTTACTCTCTCAGAAAAAGTCTTGGCATGGCTGAAGAGTGGGTATATGTCATAAAAAGAGATCGTGACGGACGGATCTCATGGCATGCTTTTGACCCAACCTACCAAATGTGGCAGCCACTTCCACCTGTTCCAGTGGAGTATAGTTCGGCCCTTGGATTTGGCAGTGCCGTTGTAAGTGGTTGCCACCTGTACTTGTTTGGAGGAAAAGATCCATTAAACGGATCTATGAGGCGCGTGATCTTTTACAGTGCTAGGACAAATAAATGGCACAGAGCTCCGGACATGCTTCGTAAACGGCATTTCTTTGGTTCTTGTGTCATTAATAACCGTCTCTACGTTGCTGGGGGAGAATGTGAGGGTATCCAGCGGACACTTCGTTCAGTTGAAGTTTATGATCCCAACAGAAACCGCTGGAGTTTTGTTGCTGATATGAGCACGGCTATGGTTCCATTTATTTGGGTAGTTTATGATGGCAAGTGGTACCTAAAAGGACTTGGATCACACAGAGAGGTTTTGAGTGAAGCATATATCCCAGAAACCAATACATGGACTACGGTCAATGATGGGATGGTTGCTGGGTGGCGCAACCCTAGTATCTCTATGAACGGGAAGCTTTATGCTCTGGACTGCCGTGATGGTTGTAAGCTTAGAGTATATAATGAAACTACAAATTCTTGGAACAGATTTATTGATAGCAAGCTCCACCTTGGGAATTCTCGTGCTCTGGAGGCTGCTGCTCTTGTTCCTCTCAATGATAAGCTCTGTATAGTCCGTAACAATATGAGCATAAGTATTGTTGATGTCTCAAATCCTGATAAGCAAGTGGAGAGTAATCCTCATGTTTGGGAAAATATTGCCAGTAAAGGTCATTTGAAGTCTCTCTTTACAAATTTATGGTCAAGTATAGCTGGGCGAAGTGGTAAGTGTCACATCGTACACTGTCAGGTTCTTCAAGCATAAGATAGGCCTCCATATCGCTCATACTTTTGTTAAGTTGTGCTTCACTTTCTCCATTTGACTACATTTGTTGCCGCAGATTATCAATTTTGGTTTTCTGCACTTTTTGATTCAATAGTCGCCTTTATTGGTTTACTTTGTGAAGTCTATACGCGGAGGTTGAATGAGCGACGATATGCAACATGTGGAAAGTAACACATTTGGAAGTCTTGAACATAGATATACCCGGTAAGCAGTACGCTTTTGGCAGATTCACCAGGGAACCTTCATCATCAGCTTGACGATGAAGTTCACTCTAGAAATTGATGATTACTTCAACCTTCTTCAGTAGGTAAACGTGGATTCTGAATGGAGCATGACATAGAACAGAAATATGAGGTAAGGTTACATGTTTACATTTCAAAAGAGAGAGAGCAAATATCTTGTACATGTTTGTTGTTTGGCTCTATAGCTGCTTGTCTCTTGTGGGTTATCGGTATTTTGTAGTCTCGAAGATCTTTTGTGAATACAAGTGGCATTTCTAATGTTGAGAATATTGAACGACGATTTACGTTTCCTAAACCATAAATATTTCTTTATGTGCTCTCCAATTTATGGCTTCTTAAAACATTTTTTCAGGTCATATTATTTTCTCACTTTTAGTAGAATAAGAGGGAATTAGGTGGAATCAATAGACAAATGCATTTTTGTGGTCAATTAGTTTAGATTTTATTGACACCCTTTTGAAAAATCCTCAGCATTTAGTCCAACTTCCACCTACCTGTGTCTTGTATATGCGTTTGAGGTCCAGCAAGTTGGAAAATGTGAGTATTTGGTAGGTTTTAAGCCATTTGATGCAAAATTATCCATCTGGAGTATGCTTAAGATAATTTTAAATGCTTCTGATTCTGATAATATGCACTGAAAAAATAAGAAAAGCTTGATAATGAGTACAAAGATGGGTTATGATTCAGATTCCCCTGGCTAGCATTTGATGGTGTCTTTTGAGTGACTCTTCACTTTCAAATTTGAGCTGCTTCCTGAAATTCTTGATAAAATCATCAGCCAGTTTGTTTACATCCTCCTCCTTCGTCACCATTCTTCTTGTCTCATCTCTCTCTACACGATCATTATTCTTTCTGTAGCTTCTACTATTCGAATCAGCTTCTTGACAATGTTCCATATTCTTATATTTGAGTTTTGAGTTAATAGTATTTGTTTTTGGGGTGTTGGCGATTTTGAGTCTGATGATGAGTGATAAACTACCGCTTCACTTATGTATTTATAGTAGCGATTAGTTTCAGATTCTGAGGTTTGAAGGATGAATTTACGCATGAAGAAAGAGACGAAAAGAAAGAAAAAATGTCAGGACATTGTTGTTGGTTAATGTTTACTCTTAAGAGCAAAAATGTTTGAAAGCAATTTTTTTTTTTTTTTATTGAATAATTTTAGGGTTGGTTTGAGCATTTTCGAAGGTTCATAACAGTATATTTGATTGTTTAAAATTATTTTCGCATACTGGAGTACCATGACTAGATGGTAAGACCCTGTCCACCTTAACTATAGTTTCATTCTACACCGTTGGAGTACTAACGACCCCTGTGCACCTTAACTATAGTTTTGCAGTGACAACCTTGATCGAACGTATAGAGAATAGGTGGGAGGTGGTGACATACAACGACCAATCCTAAAAGACCACTATTTCGTTTAGGCTCCTCTCATATCGCTTGTCGTTATTATGGTAAAATGTTAATTTTTTTTGTAAATGAAGTGACAACATGGTTGGCCTAAAACGCGACACGGGTCAAATTTGTCTCAACGACAAAAAGTGAAACTCTTGTCTCGACTAAAATTCATGTTTGTCTACGACTCATTTGATTTCGAAGTAAATATTAATTATTAAACTCTATTTTATTTAAAATTAAAATTAATCTGTATTTTATGTTGATACAGAATAGATATACAGTACCAAAAAGTCGATAAATGTCAGAATCAGAAATAAATATAATACTGTAATTAATTCCTTAAGCTGTACGTATCAGAATATGAAGAATGAGTGGTCAAAAGTCACAGGAATTTAATTATTACATTTTCTCCACTAAAAGTGTTTTATGCATACTTACAACTTCACAAGTCTAGTTCCAGATAATTAAAAAAAAATCCACTTTAGTTTGACTTTAATGATATTTTGGGAGACAGAACTTGCCACCCAAGAATTTTACAATTACACTCTATCAATTTTTTATTTTTTTTTATTTTTTGTTAAATTATTTTGATAGCATTACAGAACAATCCAAGTAATATTCTTGGTGACAGCATAATAAATTATTTCACAAGTCAATCTTTGCAAATGGTAAGTATATTGCCCTTGTTTGGTGCCTATTATATATATATATATATAAAGTTTTGAATAGTATTTTTAGAAAAATGTATAATTAAAAAGTAAGAATCATTTTGAGATTGTGCAAAATATTTTATTGTGTGAATATATAATTGAAAATAATCATGTAGTAAATAGAGTTTTAAAATAATGGATACCAAACAGGGCATATGTACAAGAAATTAGGTTGCTATAGCCCCTGTTTGATCCACTTTAAAATTTTCATTTTCATTCTTCTACTCATTTTCAACCACACATTCTTCAATAAAATAATATTTTTCATCACATTAATAACTTTGCCTTATTTTTCAACCACACATTCTCCATCAATCTACTATTCCAAAATATATTCTTCCAAAATAACGTGGTTCAAACACACCCATAGTATTTGTTTACCTTTTTTTTTTTGAACACGCTTTATTTATTATTTAATGTGAAAGAATAATGTTATTTATCAACAACAAAGATAATCGTACTAAGCCCGTGTTTGGTAACCATTTTTCTAAAATTCTTTTTTCTCACACTCATTTTTAACCTTATATTCTTACAATAAAATATTCTTCACGTAAACCCAAAAATTTTCCTACTTTTTAACCACACGTTCTCAAAAAATTTACCTTTCAAAAACTCATTCTTCCCAAAAACCGATACTGATACATGGGCTAAATCTTAAAATATAAGGAAAGGAAAACTAAATCTTGAAAGAAACCTATTTTTATTAATGATTCGATGCCAAATTCCATNTTTTGTCAATCAAACAGGGCCTTAATGATTCGATGCCAAATTCCATAATTAATTAATCACAAAACAACTTATAAGCTACACTAATCATCTTTAGCATATCAGTATCAGCCTTCTGGGTAATTGAAGGATTATATATGTTGCACTACGAATTTGTGTGGAGGCCACATAATATGCGAAGGTCACGTAGACTTATAATAACAAGCCATATGGGAGCTCCAAGCTGTCAACACATTCTTTGTAACCCTCTCAAATTTAGATATTCAGATTTGAAAATATTATTATTTAACTTTCTATTAAAATTATAAATGCAGAAGACGATTAAATTTTTTTTTGACATAATAAATATCAATGACTTATTATTTTAAAATAATTTGTATTTAATAAAATATAGAACAATTAAATTGAATGATAACATTAATTATAAAAACGAATTCAATATTTAAAGATGGTGATACTGGGTCCGTGTTATCACAAATCGTCATCTTGAATCATCTTGTTTTCATCATTTGAAAGTGGGGAGGGATAACATGGAATGAACTAAAGTTCAGTAAGCAAACCTTGTGCATATGATGCATGTTTATGATGTGCATATGAATTACTTTAAAATAAAACATTTCTCAATATGTGTTCCATTTCTTTCATTTATTTAAAAATTTTATATTGATATCGTGAGTTCACTTGATGTATCGCCTAGTCAATTAAAATACAGTGAAAAATTATTATTTGAAACTCGGTCGAGTTCTACCCGTAATACAGCAAAGTGGTTAATGTTAAGAAGGGTGTATTCAATTGGAACTTTTGAAGATTTTGATGGACTTTTCAAGGTGATGACTTCTATGAATTTCGTGAATTTTTTATAGATTTGTTTGTAATTAATGGAATTCTTTGGTAAATTTCTATAGATTTTCATTTTAAAACTTTTATAAGCTTTTGAAGACTTTCATTTGAAATAGAATTTATGTGGATCTAGTCCAATAGTGTGAAATTATCACATATGAGGTGGTGATTTCCACAATTCACCTTCACCTTCACCTTCACCTTCCCCTCCAATATAATAATAAAAAAAATTGTAAAAAGAATTAAAATTTAAGACCTTAATTAAATAAATAATAATAATTATTATACATATAAAAAA
>CAIGRT010074471.1:0-25317 GCA_903798405.1 Fraxinus platypoda | reverse complement strand
TTTTGTTGGAGTCCAAAAATAAGTTTAAAAAACTCTTGTTCAAAAGGTTAAAAAAGAGGATGATAAAAGAAAGGAAAAAAAGCCACTCCCTTCCAACACTTATTCGAAGTTAAGAATCAAAGCAGATATTATCCTACACTTGTAACACCATTTGGCTAAGAGCAGATTCACATTGTCATAAAGACCATATTTATTGCATTGCAGACAATCCAAGATATAAATAAGAAAAAATGATCTACTTTACATGTCTATAAAAATTCAAATAAAACGCACCCATTAAAAGAAAGCTGGGAAACAATCACGATATGCAAAGAAAAATCCTTACATTGCTATGGCTTGACCTTGTGGATCCATCAATAACAAACAGCTTCTTCAAGGGAAATTTGAGAGACGAAGAAAGATTCTCAATTTTGACCCTGAGCTCTCCATCTGGGAGCTATTTGGCCAAAAAAACTAATGAATTAATAAAAGAGCAATCCAAAAAGGTATCACAAATGATGAAGTCAGCCACAAATAATACCCAACTTTTCCACTTATTGGCTAGTGCTAGTTAAGATAGAATGCCAAATTTTTCCAAGTTAAAAATAATTAGATAACCCAACCTACCGGCGTGAATTTGTTGAAAAGTGGAGCAATCAAAATTGGGTAAACTGTCATCATGACAAGAGACAGAACAAGCATAAAAGCCCACAGATATATGGCCAAGTAGGGACCTCCTTTCTGCAACCAAAAGACATTACCATTCACGTAAATGATTAATCTCTTTCTTTCTGTCAATAATTGCTGAAGTGATTATTCCCAGCCTATAAATGTTGAGAACTTTAACGAGAAAGAAATCAAAATATAAAATGTAATTAAAAATGTGGCAAAAATATCAAGTTGATGCATAAATAACTATTACCATTAGCAGATTTATTACAGAGAAAATGTACCTGTACTATTACAATTATGGCAGCTACAATAGGTGGACCAATCACCATAGCTAAGACAATCCCCTTTATCATGTCTCTAAAGAATAACCATATTGTTTGCTGTAAAAAGAAAATTCAAGTTTCAAAGAAATAAGTTGATCATTAGGGAGAGAGGATATAAAGAAACAACATGCCGGAAAAGTTCTCATAATACTAAAAATGGCACAAAGAGTCAGAGTAAATACCTTGTTGAAACCATGGCGAGCCTCGATTACAAAAGTTGAGTACAAAGAAAATGGCAAATCAGTTATCTGTGTAAGGATTTAAAACAACCGTCAATACCAGATGTTCATATACAGATACTTAAATCCATTGAATTGTGACAAATGCTTGCGTTCCTAGTATCCTAGTTATCATGATGTCACAACTGTACATCCCGCAAGAAATTGCAAGTAATCTTATGCTATTGGCCATGATAGAGATCATAATTTACCTTCAGATAATGAGGCACAATATGTGAGTTAAAAATTATATTGCCTCTCTATAGCACAAGAAGAAGTTCTAGTGATCTTATTTTTTAACCTGATGAATGCTCGTGAAAGCATCCAGCTTCTGAAATGCTTCAGAGCCCTTTATAACTGAAGTACTAAACAGTGACCAAAAAAATTGAAGTATGCAACACAATAATCAAATTTCGCAAAATTTGGAAAAGATAACACCAAGATTTATCAGGCAAAAGCTGCAAAACCTCTTTCAAAAATTACAAAATTATTTAATGCTATTTTGAAGTTGATTCATCATTCTCAAGGCAAAGCAAATTCACAAAACACAAAGACAGACCATCTGATCCAGTAACTGTGACCAACCCCTGTAAATGAGAAAATTTTATAACTTTCTAAGCAAATAAGAAGACATGTATACGCACCTGTGACCATAACATAACGCCCGCTAAAAATGCAAGTGTGTGGAATATCTCATTTTCTGCATTGAGACCAAAATGTACCAAAAAGTCTCCTGACCTCTACAATCAGAGAATAAAAGGAGAAGTCAACAGAGAGTTCTTAAACAGAGGAGCTCCAAGAAACACAGAAGCAGTTACCTTCCAAAACCAGGGCAATATCCCGAAGTAAAGAATTGCAGAGTCCATAAGTATGGTTACAAGCTCGTGAACAAAATGAAAATAGCTGAAGTTCAGAAATAAAAACCAATAACAAAGAGAGTTGTTGTTAGTTGGAAAATACATGCTGGAAAAAACCAGACCATACTTGAAAAACATTTCGAACAAAAAGTAGCAATAATCAACCTTTTATCAAGACTATAGGCACGAGATTTTTCAAACTTCTCTTGGCTAATTACTCCCATCAAAGGTTTCGGAAGAGTTGGTAACTTGAGAGCAGCATGTTGGCGCAAATCAAGGTAAGTCTCAAAAATATACACAAATATCATAAAACCTGAAATGTTCCAAAGCCAAATTAGTGGCGGAAAAGGAAGTGAAACCAGATATAGAACAGCAAATCAGCACAATTATTATATTAGTGTATATTCTCCAAGCCAGATAAAAAAGAAGAGAGACAAGCAGTCAGACAACAAATATGGTGTGGTAAACAGGTAAATTTGAATTAAATTAAAAACAATAGAAGAGAGGAATTATAAAAGCAAACATCGGATTATTAACAAAATTGTACATTCAATTAATAATCACAAGTTGTATAGAAATACCATGATCTTGACAAAGTCCGGAAATAAATGCAGAAAAAGTGTTGAAAGTGCCATTTTCACATCCCACATAAAGTATACCATGCAGGAATTTTTTACAATTCTGACAGAGGCCAAAGTTAGCTACTTTCTTTGTAAAATTCAACCTGTACTCACCTCCAAAGGCACAAAAAAAGTGGGTGGGGCCAAAGAGAAAGGAAAATCTCAAATAAATGAATGGAGAAAATTGGATTTCTTCACATATCTTTTTTCCTGACAGGTCACTAATACAATCAAAATGTTCAATTAGCAAATTTGAAGATCGGTAATCTAACTTGAAGGCTGGAGACAAAATCATAGTAACACATTTAGAAGGGTGGGTCAACCAAGATTAACATTATTGATGATTAAGACCTGTTCATTTCCATATATCACAAACATCTTGCTGGAACGGATTCGAGAAGACTGCCCCGACTACAGATTTTGGATCAGAGATACTCTCGTATCATTAAACAGTTCAAACTAATAGAATTATAAGAGCTATCACTCGGTTCATAATCAATGTACTCAGAACCCTAACACCCACTTCCACTCATATATAACATACCCATTCGAGCACGATAATAACAAATAAAATACCAACAATAGAAGAACACGAATTCCAGCCACCAACGAGTTAAGTTTAAAAAAAAAAAAAAAGAGGAAATATAAACGGAAAAGGGGTAATAATTTTTATATGCGTAATATGTATACATGTAATGGATAAAGAAAAACATACCAACAACGGCTTCCATGTATGGAAACGCCATGGCGGATTCAACTTTTTTGCAGGGCAAGAAGGAGAGAATGGAGATGGGGTTTTCGATTTATATGAATTTAAGCAGTTGTACTTGTGTACTAGGTAAAAGGAAAAAGTGAAAATTATAGACGGCGTCGTTTGCTAGCAATACGAAAATGTCCTAGAATGCATCACAATAAGCCCGCGTTTGGCCCATTAAATTAAAATTCTCTTTGTACTCTTTTTTTTTTTTTTAACCAAAAATCATACATTTTTTAACAAAATAATATTAAACCTATGTTTGATGCACATTCTTAAGGAAAAAATGTATTTTCAATAGTGATGTGATGAAAAAAAGTATGATTAAAAAAGAAGGAAAAATTTTGAATTTGCGTGTAATATTATTTTATTGAAAATTGTGTAGTTGAAAATGAGCATTGAAAGAATATATTTTTTTTTAAGAATGTAGATCAAACAGAGCCTACATGTAAATTCAAAAAAAAAATTATTCTCCAAAAAATTACTATTATAAAGTTGAATAATTGGAGCCAAATGGGATGTAAAAGGTCCATATTTTTTTGTCAAAAATATAAAGGGTGTACAAATTAATAGGCTAAATTACTAATTGCTTTGGGGCCAAGGAAGGGAAAATTCCTCCTGGGTCCCAAAAACTTTCCGACCTTGTGATATTAGCGTCTCAGGCCTTTGATTTTTAGCACGTCGAAANTAAGGAAAAAATGTATTTTCAATAGTGATGTGATAAAAAAAGTATGATTAAAAAAGAAGGAAAAATTTTGAATTTGCGTGTAATATTATTTTATTGAAAATTGTGTAGTTGAAAATGAGCATTGAAAGAATATATTTTTTTTAAGAATGTAGATCAAACAGAGCCTTTGATTTTTAGCACGTCGAAATGTTTAATCTTCCAAAAGTTATGCACGAGATTCGTTTTGGAAGATAAACATTAGCTTGTGCGGGGCCTTTTTCACAATGTCACGAAGTTGAAAGGTTCAAAATCTCAATATTACGGGTGAATTTTAATTTATGATAAATTAAAAAACTTTTATGTCAAAATATTGTATCTAATATCTTTTCATTGCAATATTGAAAATATTCAGTGTTAGGAACATTTAAATAAAATTAATGAGACTACTTTTTTCCACAAAAAAAAAATGTTTATTCGTACGTTTTACGTATTATTCTATTTGGATAAGTTCCGCAATTACATTATGTGAAAGTTTAGTGTGGTATGCATTAATTCGGGAGACAGAAAGACAGGTGACAAAGTGCTAGAAATTGAATTTAAGTTAAAATTTTAGTAAAACAATTGAAATTAAATGGAAGTTCAATACCCAATTGAAACAATTTAAATTTTATTGACTTAATCGACACTTCATTGAAAATTCAGTTACATCAAATGAAAGTTACTATTCTATTCGTAAATATTTAATGTCACATTAATTTACGTTCTAAGTAGTATTGTAAGGATCTTGATATAATGTATAGCTTAATTTCTCCCGATGGTCCTAGTAGGGATAAAAAAATACATTATTTAATCGAATGTATCAATTTATCGAGGTTTTATTACAAGTAGATGAATTGAGGCAAGAAGTCAATACTGTGGGATTGAATATTCTAACGGATGATTCTACTTGAGTGAAGAACCAACATAGAAACGTTGCAACATTATACGAGCCTAAATGTCCATAAGAAATGACAAGCACGAGGATCGCGTTCTGGGGCAGGCTAACTATCCTCAGAGCTTGAGATGAAGCAAAAGTGCTCCATCTCTCAAAAAAATGCTTTCAAATGGACTGTACACTGATGCAAGCATGCTAGGTAGTTGGAACCAAGTAAGTTTGGACATCAATGATGACATGAATGCATTGGCACCAAGTGCATCATAGAATAACGTTCGAGTGTTCACATGAGTAAATTTTGATAGTGAGATATGCGTGAGTCGTTATTATATTAAAAATGGTAGAAGGGTTGGCTTTAAGCTAGGAATAACTTGAATCGTTGTAAGGGCAAAAAATAGTTCCACTAAAAGACTCATAGAGTCGGCCCGTGAAACTTTTTAACTATTAGAACTTCCATGATTCATGTTATGAGGTAATAGGTTGGTAGATGATAAAATATTTGCTAGACAAATGTAATCTTGACTAAAGAGTCAAAATAATTTGGTGAGGAGGCAATGGATGGTAATGACAATGTGTGCTACTAATTATCGGTAATACCCATTTGACAAATCAAGAGAATAGTGTACGATTGGATAGTCGAGGAATATAATGTATAGATTAAAGTTCTCATCTAAAAATGTGACGTTATCTCGAGGCAAAAAGTTTAAAAATAAATGAGTAAATAAACCAACAAAATTTACCCTGGTTGCCAACGATATCGTTGTTCTAAATCTTCGAATAAATAACAAACCTAACAAGATGAAAAATAACTCATGGACTCAAATTTATTATATTTTTTCTAAATGCGCGTCATTTTTAAGGAAATTTATAGCTGCATTTTCCAATCATCATTTCTTGGATCACTTTAGTCCCTAATTTTCTTGATATTGCTCTCGATTAAATTTCTCTCAAAACAATTTGAAAAGGAAAAGGGGGAAAAAAAGGGACAATTTATTTTTATTTTTTTTACGGTTACACAACACGATTTTCGTCATTGTAAATTGATTGTGCAAATATAACAAAAGGTGAAGATCAACTTTTGTAATCTACCATGTGTATAACTCGATGGAGGCTCAAGTAAATGGATGACTTTGAACTAGAAGAATATTTTTAATAATAGAAAATACTCAAGTGCAGCACGAATCCTCTGTATTATTCAAACAAATTATTGTTATCGTCCTACAAATTCTTTACCCCAACCCCACCGAGAAAAAAAACCTTTATGATATTTGGAAATAGAAAATAGTACACTTGAAAATTAAACTAGGCAGCAGCTACAGTATATTTTTATATATACAAAATGCTTACACTGATTTGCATGGGTCTGTAAAATGGAGAGCAAAAGGTTTATTCGTGAGATGTACACGCATTTCTCATCACTGAACTATAAATGGTGGCCTGCTTTGAGCTAAGTGTCTGAACCATGGATTTCATGTATACTGATAGCTCATTTCTCGTCTGAATTAGCAATCAAGGAAAGTCTTTCTTCCAAGGATTCAAGCAAATCGTGATATTCGGTGAACGCTGAATGCGACTGGACATTGTACACAACCAAAACGTCGTGAGACGCGTAATACAGGTATCTAACAGAGATGTTTATAAAATATTTGTACCTGTAGAGTAATGCCATATGCTTTCCATAACCGCAAATCATGTCTAAACAAATCAAAAAGGACCTGAGAGAATACGAGAAAAAGTAATATGTCAAACTGTCTGAAACTGATTCAATTTCATTTGGTATGTCCTCCAGTTGGGACATCGTAGTGACAAGCTTACGATGGGTGAAACTTCAAAAAGAAAATATGCAACACCATGTGCACTGATACTAATGAACGTGAAGTTAGATGAAACTCAGTACTAATATCACACGTGCTACTTAGCCTCTGCTTGGGAAGACTTAAAAACGGTTTAATTTATAAATAGATAGAAAACATGTGGTTGAAAATGAAGTTTGACCATTTATAAAACAGCCAAACAGAGAATAGCAGTGTGTATTTTGAGCTAAAACTGAGCATTTTTGGCGATAATATCAATGACTAAGTAATTAAATATATTTTATTTGTTGCCCGTCACAAAATAATCACTAGGAACTGGTGTTGCATTCTATTAGCCACGTGAACTTCAGAAGTAGGGATAAAGCAGATCCAATAATGTTCACACCAAATGGCATGATATCCTGGAACTCAGGACAGAGTGTCAACTGTACCTCAGAGCGTCTCAAAAGTGTGGCCAAAACCACTATCCACTCTTTAAACTTGACAGAGCACATCTGTGCTAAGAGGAATTCTGCATCCAACCGGCTTTGCAATGTTCCCATTTGAAGCTACAAAAAACACAAGAAACAATTCAATCGCTGAAGAAATGTAAAATGAGTACAATCAAACTTTTCTCAAACACCATCTGAATTGTTACCGGCCATCAAAATCATATGCTTTTTTTTTCCCTGAAAAATGCTTCAAAATGTAATTCACGTCTAAATTAATGTTCAACTCGGATTATGGTAATGGGAAAAACTAATATCTCCCTTTACAGATGTATTCTACACCAAGATCGTATAAAACAATAATACAAATACAGGATACACCATACTATTCCGAAAAGAAAGGAGGGGAGAGAGGGAGAGAAATTATCAGGGATGCATACAAAAGCAATAGCACGAGGAGAGGGGTACAAACGAGCCAATTAATTTGAGTCTGCTCTGAAGTGAGCTGAAGCTGCTCTAACCAGTTTATTTATTTGAGTTGGAGCACCATAATTATTTTGTTTGTCATAAGTATACAACTTTTTCTTCTTTTAGTGTACTTTAGGTTGCTCGATCTTGTTTAATATCAAACTTTATTTTCTCCTTGATTCTGTATTATGAATTTACAAAAGACAGAGAGCATTTATCCAACCAATTCTTACTATTACACTTTTTTGGATCCCACGTTTGATGTTTGCTTCTAAACTGAAATTTCAGTGTTTGTATTTTCCTTATGAAAATGGCTAGCTGAGTTAATAATAGAGCCGAGCCATGTTCAAGCCCTGGATTTTTCTAATTTACCCAGGTTCAAGAATCCAAATTGAGCATAATAGATCTCAAGTGGAAGTTTGAGCTCAAAATTAAGGAGCTCAAGGTGCTAGCTGTGTCAACTTTAACTCGGTTTATTTTCATCTACAAACACCAGTCTAAGCACAAATTTGAACAAACCACAAACAAAAAGACTACTAAAGTTATAGATGCTCAAGAAGTGGGCCACAAAAATTACTAGTGACTTCCTGTTGTTAAGCAAACTCATCAAAAAGATTAACAGAGCAAGATTTTGATGATGCATACACTACCAAGAAAGTGTGGGGTTCCATGCGAACTTCCATCATCCACAACCATGAATTGACCTACAAAAGGTGCACAAGAACAATTATATCCAGATAAATTACCTTCTGCCGTATCAGTTCAAGCCCTGAAGCGAAATTCTCCAAGCGAGCACTTCCATATCTTTCTCGCTGAAGAAATTCCTGCAATAATCATCATGCTTTCTCAATTTTTAATAGTGGCAGAGTATATGTGACCTGACTAAAAAAGTTTGGCTCTCTTACGACGAGATCAAATTGTGTGCCTTTGACAAATGCAACAAGCTTTGAAAGCTCTTTCCCGGACATCAAAAAGCTGGCATGGCTTTCCAAAATTTTTTTTACAGAAGCAACATGAGCACTCTGCTCTTTAAATGAGGAACTGCTATAACATTAAGAGAGAATGAAAACATTTGTTAGTGTCATTTGAAATTATTAGAATAGATAACTCAAATGATTGCAAAGTAATCTATTCGGTACCACGTTTACCTTTTCAAATCTATGGATTGCCTCCTAAAACTAGAAGGAAAAAGGAAATAGCCCAAGAATCTGGGGGAAAGATTCTCAGAATCCATGGTAGTAGATTCAGATTCTCTTCCAGATCTTAGGAGAAACCTTACCTGATAACCACAAAAAACAAAAGAGAATGCCATTAATCCAAGAATATATGTATGATAACCTTCCTGAAAAGCATGTAAAGTAATGTGGAACCCGTACCAGTTCCCCAGCCAATTCGTATAGAGATTCATCAAGAGTTGCCTGAACAATGAAGATTTCCTCATCAAAATGTATGACAAATGTTAGGAAACAGAAGATGCATAGAGCCAGATAAGAAGAAGCACATATACATGTCGCATTTTAACAACTCCTGCTTTAAAGTAATAAGCTACATATATTATTGCTTTAGGACAACTTATTTGTGAAGGAAATTGAAAAAAATGACGTGCGTCTAAGCATCTTCATAAATTCATTGAAGAGCAATAGAAACGGGAAATTTTTTTTTGAAGGTAGTTGTCTAATTTTAGTTGCATGTTCTTACAACATGATTTTTTTTCATTACATCGTTTGCAGTAATTAAAGAAATTATTTAGTGGATTAGTTGATAACAGTTCAAATTATCCATTTCTATGTAATAAGTACGTGACATTAGTTTTCTTACCATTAAATACTCCCTAAGTATCTTCATGTCTTAAGAAACAATATCAGCGTAAGATTCATATTTACTTAGTGCCACACCTTTTGTCCAAAATCAGACACATTAAACGTAAAGTATGATGGGGCTAATGTGTATTCTCGTGTAGAAAATACTCGTGCTATATAGCAGGTGTAGAGCAACTGGGTAGCAGGAGCTAGCATAATAAATTAATTAGTTTGAGGCTCCAAAGACCATTCGAATATATTGTATTAGATAGGAAATTTCTGGTAACATACATAAACAATAGTTACATGTAGGGTTATTGCAGGAAATGAAAAGTCAAGCCTGATAGCCCTACTGCATTTCTACGTAGGCCGTTCACATGCCCGAATGTAAACCTATATATATAGGCATGTGCATGTAAGAGATGGAGTTGCCGTATACGCACACAAATATATAGGAATGTGTGTGAAAGAGATAAGAGATACAACACACCATTACCTGCAAAAGACGCAAGGCACAATATTGACTCACAGCTGGACCTTCCAGCTTAGCAATAACCTATGGCAATATGCACAAGAAACAAGGACCCAGATTAGCATACATGATGATCTGTAAACAGATGTTACAGAGAAGCTACTTTATAATAAATTAAGGCACCACTGTCAATGAGACCACATGGCTAGGAAATCATTCTTCGACACAATTTCATTACCACAGGTCAAGGACAATAATATCATATATTCTGTACATTTAAACTACACCCACAGTTACAGAACAATGAGTCAGCAGTTCAAATGCATTTTCTGGCATGAAAATACTTAAAAAACAAGAAAAATTTTTCTAACCGACAACTAATGATTGGAAAATAAGTTAACTCGCAAATTCTGCTTAGCAGCCTAGCAATGTAAGGAAGTTTAACAAAAATAAAATGTAAAGAAAAAGTTAATCAATAGTTGCATCTTTCAGTAATTGCTTCACTGAGAATATAAGACACTAAAGTGATTGTTTGGTATAGCTTAAAAAGTGGCTAAAAAGTTAGGTCAAAGTCAACAATTAACTTTAACCACATACATATTTCTTGGGACCCACAACTTTTATCAACTTTTCAACCTCATATTTCATCAACTTTTATCAAATCTGCTAAAAAATTATCAATTTTTTTGTCAAACAACCCCAATATAATGAGTTAACAAATACTGCAAGCAAGATCTTTTACATCCAGAGGCCTTCTTTCTTTTCACTCGATAAATGAAAATTGGAAAAAAATTAGGGTTGTCAGAGCCCATGATAGTTTAAAACCAAAAGGATTTTGAACAACCCATGATCTTGCTGTTAGCACTTACAAGTATGTAGCAGGCTGCAGTGCGATACCATCTTCTTTGAAAGCATTCCTCAAACAACCTGGAAATATAATTTGATCACACCATCAATGTAATGACAAAGCCATAGCTTCTCACATCAAGATTTCCCAAAAAGTCAAATATCATTTTCAAGTTCGATTTTTTGAAATCGAAAGGAAACCAGTACTCAAATCATCTTTCCAATCGACTAGGCAGAATAATAAATTATCATACTTCAAATTGAATAAAAGTGAAATCATTTCTTAACAGTCTTTCCTAATAAAGTTCATACTTCTATAATTCCGCTTAGAGTAATCCTAACGTGTAGAGCTGCAAGATTGGCATGATACCAAAAGCAAAATAGTACTATAAAAATTCTACCCTGCAGAGCTGCAGGATTGGCATGGCATTAGATAAGATAATAGTTGCTATATAATTCATCACATACAATGCACTAAGTTTCCAAAAATTCTTTATGAGGATGACACGGGTATTTACCAAACGAAATAGATCTTTCTTCTGCAAACAGCACTAATAATGGTGGCAAATACTATTCTGATCTTCAATTCAGCTATTTTCTACAGTGTTCTTCCTTCTGGCCAATAATTGTTAAATTTAACTTTGAGGAGTGAGGAGTTCACATGGTTGCTTTTCTAGGCTAAGATGGATATCATGTATGAGCGTCTTTGAGTATCATTATTTTCTGAAAAAGTAAAAACTCTAGAAATGGATTTAGTGTGAACAAGGTCTCAGTAGAATTTTTTTTTACAATATAAGATATACAATTATACATGATTTGTTACTCCAATTATATAATTAAATTATTATGAAACATAACATTTTCACCTAGTCAGGTGATTTCAGTTAAGGCCTTGATCAGAATCTATAATGTTCTGTATGAAAAGATCACGGATTTATCTTTCCCCAAAAGTTCAAGCAAGCTATTGCAGTAATCTTTATATAATAAGAAAAGTAGAGACAAGAAAGGACCTAAATTGCATACCCCAAAAGTTTATATTGGCTATTGCAGTAAACTTCATAGTTCATATAGTAAGAGGATTGAGATACGACAAAAAGATGAGTAACGTACTCTGTTGATCGCCCAGCAGCAGAAAACAAATCTGCCCAATGTCGACCATCAGTTTTTCTTGCAACACTGACAACAACATCAAAATACTCGGGAAAGCTTCTGATTAGATGGCACGTCTTCTCCAAAAGAGAAGAATTTGCAGCATGATTTGAAGCAGCTGTCTGGTTCTTGCTTGCATTCTTTCTGTAGAAAATTTTTAACAAATCATTTTGGATGTTCAATCCATTTTATTTTCTCTGTTTATAAAACCGATTCAGGCATTGACCCGAAAAAGGAAAAGGGTCAAACAGAAATCTAAACTTTTAACAAAAATAAGTTATTTTTTTCAAATTAATTAATATATGTAGATAAAAAACTACTAAACTTGGCTACATTTAATTTTCATTACATCCCCTTCTAATATCGATAGAAATGAAGCGATAAATATAGCTAAAGTTTCAACATGTGATTTATATAGCATTTTAGCCTCTGTTTGGGCTTCATTTTTTTTTTTAACTAAAAAATTACTTTGCAAAGTCAAACTTTAATTTTAACCACACGTTTCGTAAGACCCACAAGTACTACCACTTATCCACTACCCATTTCTTTAATAGTAACTTTTTAGTTATAAAAATGAAACCCAAACTGAGGCTTAGTGTGTCATAGATAGAAAATTAAATGGGAAAAATAGAAGTGTAATGAAAAGCAAAATCAAATTCAAGAAATAATTTATTTCGAGGTTCAATTTTTCAAATAAAAATAGCACTTTATTTCTTGAAGTATTCCCAATTTTTTTTAAAAGGTTTGAAGTAGAGTTTTCCATTTGTAATCAATAATCCCACATCGAAAATTGAACACCAGTAAAGGAAAAAAGGAAGCAGCTAAAAGAATGCAGCAGATGGTAGGGAAATAATAACTTTTGGGGTCTTTAACTTCTTTTGACATTAGTTATAGAACCTTAGAAGTTCCATTTTTTAATTAAAAAATTAACCAGCCTTTGGCCAGTTTTTTCCCCAATTATTAGTTTAAATGATTTTTAAGTCATAAACAAACCAGTTTACTGAACTGTTCCCGATTTTTTGGTTGAATCAACTGGTCCAATTTTGACAACATGGTATTTTCTTAGCAAAATTAGATTTTTTCAAGAAAAAAGCCACTCACTAAACTTTCTTAAGAAAAACCCACAAAAGACACACACACACAGAGAAGACAAGAACAAATCATAGAATCTCACGTCAAACAGTTAAAAAAAGGACATGTGACTTGATGACATAATTGATTCAATCAAAATACGTGGGGGAGTTATGTAATAGTATTTTAATGTTCCTAACATGGTGAAAATAAAGTTGGTTTAACTCAAGTTCAAGTTTTGGTTGGATTATTCAAACTGATTAAGGTATTAAGCGAATATCATCAATGACCACTATCTATGTACAATACACTTGTTTGGTTTAGCTAAAAATCAGATTTTTAGTAGATTTTGATAAAAGTTAACGTAGTGTGTAGTTGAAAAGTTGATAAAAATTGTGGGTCCCATGAAATGTGTGGTTGAAAATGAGTTCGAGTGAAAATTACTTTTAGAAAATAGGGGCATAATTTATTGAAATTTTATGGTAAGTATATAACGAAATAAAGGCCACATGCTTGGTATAATGCAAAGTCCTAAAGATCACCTGGAAATTTCAGCGTCAAACACTGTAAAGAGAAGCCACTCCAAGCAATGAGAAAAATGCGGCTTCTCAGCTGACAAATGTGCCAGGCGTAAAGCTTCTTCCCTCTTGTCCCTCTGCCAAATAAAAAAATAGATTTTTTTCAGAGATAAAATGTGAAAGAAAAGCAAATGATGTACTATTAAGCCACTGTTTGCCTTCCATTTACACAATAAAATATCCTGCACATAAACCCAAACCTTTTCCTTACTTTTTAAATACACATTCTCCAAAAATTCACAATTCAAAAGAATGTTTTTTCAAAAAAATGGCCACCAAACAAGGGCTAAATCTGTTGCTGCCAAAAAAAGCCAAAAATAAAAGCGACCACATTTTCCATAAGAATCAATGAGCCTATTGTTGCTGAAGATCTCACCACTAAATAAATATCATGTTTATAACTGTCCATCTATGAGATAGGTTATTACAAATCTAAGACTAAAATGTTGAAGTTGGACATTCTACAATTTCATAGGCGATGCAATGTTTGTTTCATAACAATAAATATATCCACTAGAAGTAATGCATTACTAGAGCACACAGCGTAAAAATTGTAGCTAACTTGTACCTGAAGAAGATGCCGAAGCAGACAATGCAATATGGTTTGAGCTTGCGGAGACGGCTCGAAACATGGGAACTCCGTGCAAGCTGAGAATGACATTCTTTGGGAAACACCAACTACAACACCAGCATTAGGAAGTAGACCTAGAGGGTATACCTCACGATCAAATTCCAGCTCTGGGTCCAACTAAGGGTTCGCATAAAATCACATAATTGAGACAAATGAAATAACCCCCAAAGTTAGATTCTCATATAAGCATATTAATAGACAAGTATCACTTGATTGTTTTAGTAAGTTTGCTCAGCAACATAAAACAATCTTATTGAAAAGACCCTAAGCTTAGTACTCTAAGTCCAAAAATCTACCCTAACCCATTCCCTATCATTTGTCCTTCCAGACAGACAGCTTAAAAAGTAGTGTAAAGAACTGACAACATGCTTGTTCTTGAATTTAGACAATATGCAAAGTAGTCAGAGAGAGCAATGTTTCAAGATTTGATCTCATATCACCATTTCTTTGAAACCAAACATTTGAAAACTGTATCTAACTACTTTATAACTTGTTTTTGAGACTCATTTCCTACATCATCCAGCTGATAGCTTCACAGATGAATGTGGAAGGTTCTATTAATGGGTTAGTTTAGAAAATCACATATATGCAAAAACATTTCAGATACAAAGGGAACATACAATTACAATATTAAAAACTTGAATACCTGCAAGAAATCTTCCTGCTTAAAAGGGTCAGCACCTGGAGACGGATACCAAACCTGTAATAATAAGCTTCCAATAATTTTTATATCAGACAAGTACAATAAAATAGTATATCGGAAGAATTAATTGCTACAGAAAACTGTTACCTGCATTCCACGATGTCCATAGTCTAACCAGGAAACTTCCTCAATTAAGTTGGTTTTGTCATTTGATTGACCACAGGTAACCCAGAATAATTCAACAGAGTCAGTGAGGCCTATCTCCCGCCCATCATCCAAATCAAGTAGGGAAAGCTCTCCAGTTGTCCTCAGAATTAAACACCTAAAAGGCACTTGGTCAATCACCAGAACAAGGCACCGAAAGGCGCTATTTATCAGATGGAAAGTATAAGCAGATACCTGGCAGGTTCTCTTGCTACAAAATCAGATCGAGAAGAGAGATCATTTCTTGAGATGTAATCCATTGGAAGCTGATCGGGGATAAAACGCATAGCAGCAGGATGGCTCTTTGCTGTCATGATTGAGAGCTCTCGTACTGTAGAAAGCTGTTTGTCATTTTATCACTTAAAAGTGCTTGAAGAATAAATTTTTATTACAACAGTATCATGTAAAAAGTAATTTTTAATATAATTAGCTTATACGACCATCAAAACATAGTATCCATTAATTAATTCTAAGATAATAAGTGCGTCATCTTTAAAGCATTTTATACCTGTAAATCAGGAGTACTGGAAGGTGTCAATTCACCAGATAATTTTACATGATATATATGAACATCAAATGGGCGATACGTGACAAGTAAATAATCTTGATAAACATCAATGACCATTGGCTCAGCAAGCAATGTTTTCCGACAGAGCAAGGAACTCTGATCGAGGTGATATCTCGGGTAGAAAAGCAATTCATATCTGCAATGACCAATTAATATGATGGGAACCAGAGGTTACAGGAATAAACAGATGATTTATAACAGTCTTTGCACTAAATTAAATCAAACTTTTCAAAAGCATAATATTGGAAGCTTTTGCAGCATAGATATGCAAAATAGTTAATGAATTGCAGTCTTTAAAAGAAAGGAATGTTAAGAAAAGAATTGTGGTAGAAACGAACAGATAAATTGGATGTTCATAGTTCAGATCTTATAAGACATTATTCTCATGTTGGGGTAGAAGACGAGTTAAGTTGAAGACTTATACTCAAAGTTATAAAGGCACTTTCAATAAAATATTGGAAGTAATTCACAAAGATTTTGAACTTTCCAGTAACAAATAGAAACACTTTGCAATAAACAGTGGAAAAAATATAGAGAAAACCGACAACAAAAAATCTATCAAACCACTATTTGCTCCTCCTCGTCATTTAACAAGTTCACTTTCCCACAATTTGACTTCAATTTGATTTCGATCAATCTTCCAAAACTTGATAGAAGCAATTATATTCTATGACTTTCCACACTGATTCCAATTAAACTTTTTAAGAATTTTTCTAATGCTTTAAAAACCATGGTTCTAAAATCAGATTTCGCCCCCAACTTTCCGCACAATTTCATGATGTTTTCTACCACGCAATCTCCTCATTATCTAGTGCTTTACACATGGTTAATTAACCAATCTGATAATATTGAGAAGGTAAGCTAGACACGTTCCTTCAAATACATTCAAACTATGGGCCTTGTGCTCTGATATTGAACATCTGTAGGCAAAAAAGTATGGAATGTGATTTATTTAAATCCAATATGCATTCATTTTAATAAAAAGTTCACAATCATTCTAGTGTTTTTCTATAATCACTAACAATAAATTAGAAATTAATTAATCTTCGAGAAAATCATTCTACAAAACAAAGGATGTGTCTCAATTTATGTTGCTGGGACATAGGTATGCATGTTGGGTATTGCTCGGACTCTAGTAACAGTATTGGGTACAATTGTAGATTCAAATGTCTAAAGGTGAAATGCCACATTTTAGAACCCAGCGCTCAGGAACGCTTTTTGGAGTAGGAGGTTCGTGCAAGCAAGCAGCAATGGAGGAAGAGTAGAAGCTGGAACTGCTGGAGCAGAGTCATATCAATTTTCGAAGAGTCAGACTCGTATGATGTGTTGGACATAATATTTCATGGTAACCAAATAGGTGAGCAATATCCATATGTCAAAATTTTAAAATGTCTGCCAATATTTTTTCTCTACAAGCAATTCTATCTACCTAAAGTAATTCATTCCTTCTTCGAAAGTAGCATGTCAAACTTAAACCTAAAATACTTCCAAATCTAACATGCTAAATTTATTCCTCTAATACTGCCAAATTGAACCTACTCCAGATGCTTTTTTCTTCACAACAGAAATCTTCATCATATCTTCTTACGTAATTTTTTGCTCTCTGATACCCCTTTTGTCTAACCCAAGCTCCTATAAAAAATAAAAATACTTAAGATGCCAAAAGCCTAAGCAAGAAGCAAGTTGGCTGAGGCTGAGAGATACATAATTACATCAAGATGTCCAATATACATAACATTTTCCAGAGAAATAGTAGAATATAGTTAGTGGTTCTACAAGGACATAAAAAAATCATCCAGTAAAAAAACATTTAGATGCGCTTACGTGTTGGAAGAATCAACATAGTTACAGACAACAACAATTTTTCCCAGCCATAGCAATCCCCTGCATTGTATCTGTTGTTCCTGAGTAATATCTCCAAACACTCTCCACTTTTTCAGTCGTATATCATACAGGATTAAACCATGAAGACCAGCAACCGCTAAGTACAGTCCATCCTTGCTAGCAGCCACATGCATAACTGGCCAGTTTTGGGAAATATATGAAATCTGGCATAAGAAAAATATTGTGAGAAACAACAATGTGCAAGAAATTAAATAAAAACCAACTTCACAGGTGTCGGCCCATAACTGGAAGATTGAGGTGCAAGATTTTGAGTTCTTCAGTGTCTTCAGACTGCACAACTAGTAAACGATCTTCACCATAGATAACTTGGCGTACATAAGTTGTACCAGAAACACCTCTATTGAGGCAGCATTTGCCAAAAGAGAAGGCAATAATCCTGTCAGAAGATCCTTCCTCAATAGCATAAAGTCTATATCCAAATTCATCCCAATGCATCAGTGAGGCACCACCCATCATCGGTTCATACTTGTGATCAGGGTTTGGCTTGATTATAGGAGATGAAGCAGAACTCAAACCTATTTGACGGATTGTAGACATTAAGCGACAGCCTGAAACAGACCAAACTGAAAGTCCTCTTAACTGCCACCCAACAGCAAAAGCAGAGTTATCAGGTGTCCATGCAATACAATTGACAGGACCCGTATCTTCTACAGAATATCTGCAAAATATTTAAAAATAAATAAAAACAATTAAGGCATTAAATTTGCTCCAATATGAGCCAAAAAATTGGAAGATTGTTTAGAATAAAATAAGATATATAATAATGTGGCATATAAATTAAGAGAGGTATATTAAATGTTTTTCTTCCGTAGAAAATTGTAAATTAAAGATCTCCTTAATGTCTTCGACAGAATTAGAATGCCATTTTTTCGTATGGGCTTTTCGTTTAATGTTTCTATTCACGTACGTGTTTATTGAAAAGAACTTATTTAATTCGTATTTGGGCTCATATAAATTAAAAGTTGCTCCTGCTATGCTCCTGCTACTCAGCTGAGAGCCTTGAGCATTGTACAAGGACGTGCTATAGGAGCAACCGATTACCTTCTAGGTGAAATTGCCACAACACAGGTGTTCTTCATAGCACAAATTATTGCAGTAGGATAATAGCTAGGAAGTAGTTTCCTCTTCGTGATCTTCAATTAAAATAATGATTTCAATATGCTTTCCAGAACATGTCACAGGAACTAAATTCAGCATTAAGTTTGACCAATTGGTTTAGATTAACATGTCATGAAGAAATTTAGAATTTTCAGCCTCAATTTCAATGAGAGTTCTTAATCATAGAAGCATTACGTTACAAGACTATTTATGGTAAACGGCAATGTTCTGGTAGTTTCAATATAAATCTTCTATACCAGATATCATTCCTAGTGAGTCTTCGTAATGATAGGACATCAAATAAGAGTTTTCTCAAACTATTGAAACCTTCCCCTGTTCTAAGTCACATCACAGAACTAGGTCATTCCAACATTATTGACCATACAAAATTTTATTCACAATATGCATCGCATAATGAACCACTTCAACTATTATACGTTAAGCTCCATATCCAAGGAAAAAGAACCATAAACTGAGTCCTCAAGTAAAGTGAGTCGCTCCTGTTATGAACATAAGGTATGCTTTAGTAGCGATAAAGAGCAGATCTAAAGTTAAGATCCTGGATCCCTCAAGTTTTAGGAATATATGTGCTAGTTGCTAAGAAATTTATCTCATCAAACCACAGGCTACATTCCAAGCTTCTCTGCAAATGGAAAAGGCTTACCCCCAATCATGCAAGGAAACAGTACGAATAAGTGAAGCAGAGTCTGCAAGGTCATATAATTCAATAACGCCTCTTTGGGTGCCAACAGCAAGAATTTGTTGCTCTGAAGCAACCGCTGCACATACCACATCACCGGAAGCAAACCTCCTTTCAGCTTTAATAGAATCTGCATGCTTTAGACCTTTCTTACTTGTGGAACATAACACGAGTTGTCCATCAGAAAATAGCACAAACAGTAATCTCAATGGCATGGAGAACTCAAGCTGGATCACAGCAGAGTTCTGTGAGACAAAATGGTTGGATGCACGAACCCCTTGAGTTGCACCAGAAGCAAGACCATTACCCAAAGAATGCAACAGTTTACTAGTGGCATTGCTACCTAAGAGCCCAACGTCAAGATGAAAAGCACCACAGAACTGCATTCAACAACAATATATAATAATGAGCCAATTTATTGCATCAGGTTACGTCAGTTAAAATTTATAACAATCTTCAAATTATTTCAAGCTAAGAACAAAGCAGAACACTTAAACCATCACCCATGCTGAAAAGTTCAACTAGAGAACATAATGGCTTGATCATATGAGTACAAACTTCTTAAATTAAAAAATAACGATTGATGACCACTAAATTCACATACCTCACCCTTCCAGGAAATGTTATACAGTGACCCATCTGAAAGTCCAATTAGCATGTGCTTGTTGTCACAAATAATGTTGCTCCTGTCATAAAGAAAGAAAATCAAAATTACAGTGAGATTAAAAAAAGTATGACAAACTGTAAAAAGTAAAAAGGTCCATAAAAAGGATAGAAAACTTCATCAATCAACTTTTTCTCTACACATTTATCCAACTCAACCATATGCAATACGAAAGAAAAGTGGCAGAAAGCATTAATCTCCAGGTTTTAATAATGAAGAAACATTTTAGCAGTGGATCAACTTTATGATGTATCAGATAGATAGGACCATCAGATGAGAGAATATTCTATTCTAAAAGTTGATGAAAAGTTCAAACTTCAGGTTTATCAACAAAATGAGACAAATTAATCTAAACGTCTAATGTTTGTAGGTCCAAATTGATTAGACTCTTATAGGTATCTTGATATTCACTTAGGGTGCTTACAAAATCATTAAATTGCCAATGCTCAATATCTCAAAATCCGTGCCTTAACACGCACCTCCTTTACAGCACAATGAAAATGGTTACAATTATGACATAATTCTTATAGATATTAAACATAAGTAAATTAACTATGGAAGGGAAAGAGTTACGTCAATGAACCAGACTTATAAGCAATCATACTGTTGTATACTTTGTACATATATATGCATAAACCACAATTTATCATACAAGGAGAAGTTCCTGGAAAACATTCTTGCATTTCCATAGTTTCAGGCAGACCGCTACCCAAAAATACACGCATGCACTCTTTTGAAAGTAAAAGAAATTATTTAATTAGTGAGCTCCCCTAAGTTTGGCCAAGATAAACAAATTTCATATAAGTCCGTAATATTAAAAAATCCAAAATCAAAAAATACTGTTGGTGCTCGTATTCTTGTAATCACCATTAGCCATTTCTTGCCCACCCGCCACAACAACAACCCAACCCCCCTTTTGATTTCTTCGTCATCCGTGGACAGCATTTTCCATTAAAGTTCATAATAAAAAACTAAGAACTTCCCTGTCCGACTAGTTTTTTCCCGTCAGATTTCTTCAGAATGCTTTCTGCACTTTGTTACTTGTGATTACTACTATGGACTTTAGCAGTGTTCCAAAATTTTAACAAGATAGCTCTAACCTCAAGCTGTATATTCAGTTCTTAAAATCTCACAGAATTTTCTACAACCAGATGGGTAGCACCATGCCATCTCTGTATTAAGCGCTGACCCATTTACCATTTAGTTTCAGAACAATTAAAGAAAAGACCATTTTTAAAGTACAGTTCAGACAATATAATGCTATGTGAAAGAAGAGAAGGACACATAGACTTGAATTTTTCCTTCTTGATAAAGTCACAATGCGATGCCTAATTAGCAACCATCACAGGCTGTATTGGTTCTACGAACGTTCAACCAAATCTCTGCAAATTAATATCATTTCTTTTACCGCCTGTCCTACTGCTCTCTCTCTTTATCTCTAACAAGATTTTAATGATTGATTTCTGATTAGTTTGATCCAGAAATGGCATTCCTTATGTTTAGAGAAGCTTGTGTGGAACTCAGATCTTTCATTAAGATTGCTGGTCCATCAACATTCACTAGCTATACCATTATGCAAGAAATGAAGTTCAAAGCTACACAAAACTTTTGAAAATCCTCTGTAATGTAAGAAGAAGGGCACTTACGCAGTCAAGTTGTTATCTGCAAAGGGAACTTGCTCACTGAGAAGTAAAGAAATATTTATCAGAGACAAACCAGTTGGTTGCTTCCCGCCAATTTGTATCCTCTTTTCAGTAAATTGAACCTTAAATATGTGTAGATAAAATGAAGATGTCTGCCAAAAAGGAACGAGTATAAGTAACTGGCTTCTGTAAAACACAACAGAAAATCCATTACATAAACTTAGTAGAAGATCAAATAAAGATCGTAGTTCAAAAAAAAAATGTTTTTCCTTCACGAGTGATAGGTTGAATCACACTTGGCACCAATTTAACAACAGGCGATACAGCAGCACAAATTATCCCAAATTTGATCAAATTATTAAAAATAAATAAAAATTCACCAGGTCACTCGTATAAAGCGCTCTATACGATGACTTAGTTTATCCCTAAAGTTCAGATAAATTCAGTACACCAGTAATGCAACACTTACAAGAACGGCGATTAGCTTAGAGTCGGGGTTCCAAACAGCCTGCAAATTCTCCCCTTGTATCCGAATCGACGCTGCGTCTCTCTTATACTTCCCTAATCTCAATCTATGCTGCAATTTCACAAATTACACACATATTCACAATCAATTACAATTAAACCGCAATGTACGTAAAATACATATGTATATATAGGTGTGTGACCTGAGAGGAGGACCATAGCTCGATGTGAGAAGGCGAGACGACGAGGACCAAGCGATTGGCTACCTTGAGGTAGACGATCTGCTGTGTGGAGGGGAAACTCGGTAATTCCAATGGAATCACCTGCGGCCATCCATATGCCATATACATCTTCGTGTAAGTATATCCGAATGTAACTGTAGATATATAGAGAGAGGGACTGATCGAAGAACAGGAAAACTAAATCTAGGGTTTTGGAAAAGGGAATACAAATGGGATCGACGCCATTTTTAGGTGGAAGGAGAGGATCCGAGATGTTCGAAGAACAAAGACTCCCCTACTGTTTTCTACGTTATGAAAATTTTGGGAATATAATTAGTAAAATTTCCATTTTGGGTCTCACTCTTTGCGAAGTAGTGTAATTAGGTCATTTACTTTTCCAGTATTATAACATTTGAGTCCTTAACAGACTATGCCCATGCTTGATTCAACTAAAAATAAATAAATTAAGTGAAAGTCCAAAATTAATTTTATTACATATTTTATGGGACTAAAACATTTGTCAACTTTTTAATCATATTTTTCATTAATTTTTATCAAATTTTACTAAAAATCGAACATGGACTAAAAACACGATAACATGCCCCATATTCTCAGATGCCGCCACCACTCCACATTTTTCCAACACTATTGCCGAAGCCTTAGCCATTGAAATAGATCAAAACCTATTGCCACCCATATCAAACTCCTTTGAAGGTATTTATTGTATAGATTGATGCATGTTTATTACTTCTTTCTTCTTCTGATGTATGTCTCGATTGATCAAATTTAGCCATTTTACTCGAGATAGTGAGCATTCATACACGTCCTATTTGTGAGTTTGAAAATGTGCTTACGGTATTGTTGAACTTTTTGTTAGAGATAACGTAGAAGATTGAACAAGCGATGCAAATAGATGAGAAGAAGAGACTCGAATGAGTAAGAGCAGTAGTTGATGATGGTTTTGGGTGTTGTGGTGGATAAGGTTCAAAAGATGGTGGCATTTGGTGACGGCTGGGTGGTGGGATGCCTTGGCTGATTTGAAATTGGCTGTATTTGGAATTTTTTTCTTTACTTTACATTTTCATTTTCTCTTTCTAAATTACGTGTTTAATTTATTTTATTTGTTATAGTAAAAAATAATGACCATCATTTATTCAACTAAAATTGTACTTACTTCACGTTAACAACCAAAAATTATATGTGATGACTATTATTTATTGACGTGACAATCATTTCATTTATGTTGGCGAAATTGAATGAGAACCATATTGATATCAAAATCAAAGTGTAATTACATGATTGAAATCAAATTAATATGAAATTATCCGATTGAAATTAAATTAAAATGCGTTATCTAATTGAACAAAATTGAAGTATAATCACCTAAATGACACTAAGTGAAAGTATGGTTACCATGAATGAATTTATCTGCATTTTGAGAGTCAAATTCACTATTTATTTATGTGGTATGCTCAAGTGAGATTTGATGGGTTTTAAATTTTTTTATAAATTCAAGTGTCTTAGTTGAGATTTTAGACCTTGTTTGATACCCTTTTTTTTTCTTTCAAAATACATCTTTCTCTCTTACTTTCAACCAAATATTTTTCAATAAAATAATATTACACGAAACCCAAAAACTTTTCTTTCATATTTATCCACACATTCTCTATCAATTTACTATTCCAAAATATATTCTACACAAAAAAATGGAGCTCAAACAAGCCCTTAATGAATTTTAATGGAATCCATTAAAAGTTAGTTGTTCATAACTGATGAGTGTATTTTACTCATACTTTAGTTATTATCTAAACTTGATATTTAACTGATTTCTACGAGATTTAGAGCGTTTTAATATGTGTTTTGATGTTGTGATATAGGTTGATTAACTTGAAAGAAATAAGTAAAAGTTGGCAAAATTGGAGAAGATGGCTCAATTGTAAGATATGCAAAGTTTGAGGACTAAAGTGCAAATACTTAAAAGTTATATCGGGCCTTACAATGAAGATTCGAAAGTATTAGGAATCAATTGGATGAAGAAAGAAGTCAAATTGATGAAATATATGCAAAGTGTGATCACACATCAATTTCCAATCGAAAAAGTTATGCTCCGGATTTTCAGTCTCATATTGAAACTCATTTTTGACATAGCAAACGTTCGAATTAGAAAATGATATCGAAAGAAAAAGTTGTAGCCCAACGCATTTTGAATCGCCTCAATCGGACATCGGAAGAAAACGTTATGATAAAAATACTGAAAGACACGCAATGCTGAATTTCCATCTGAAACTGGGCGTCGCTCGCTGGGCAAGAAAAAGGGTTTTTTTTTTTGAACTTTTTTCTTGGGCCACACGACTTCAACCCTTCTAAAACTTTAAAAGACTGTAAATACAACCCCTAATACCTAATTTTAGGGGGGAGAACATTTCAATGGGTAAGGGGGAATTCAATACAATTCTTCAAGAAGGAATGGAGGAAAAACATTAAGAGATTCAAGAACAAGAGAATAGATTGAAGATTTACGTCCTAGTTTTTCTGTTATCTTTCCTATATCTTTTTATATGAATTTTAGTATTTTCATGTATTACATTATGAGCTAAAATCTAAATTCATTATTTAGGATTTGATTGTAGTAAAAAATTTGAGAATATGGATTGATTAATGTTAGTTATTTCTATTAGATTTTTCGCATGCGTTCATTTGTGTTATGATTTTAATGCTTTCAATTAATTGGTCACTAATTGAATGATTTGATACTAGTCAACTTCGACACTTGAGAGATGGGAGTTTAGGCGTAATCATAAGAATAATACAATATATGAAATTATAGGTGTCGAGAGGAAGTATATTTCTTTTGAACCATGTTCCATTTAAGAAGTATTATTCATTTGAACCATGATCCATTTAAGAACCACGAACTTGATAAATT
>CAIGRT010074441.1:0-11579 GCA_903798405.1 Fraxinus platypoda | reverse complement strand
TGAAACCAATTAGAATTGATTTTCCATCCGTTAACCAGCAAAGCAGCCTCCATATTTGACTCCTCCTCTCTAAGGTGGCCCCCACTTGTTGACTTTAACGGTTGGATTATTACTCAAAATGTGATGAAAATCTCCAACAGACATGCCCTTGATTCGCATGGGTCCTGCACCATTTGTAGAATTTTGTAGTAATTTAGTAAGGGACAGTGGACTTCGTGCAACTCAACGAGTTACAATTGAAGAACAAGTTGCTAAATTCCTTTGGATTTTTTAGGGCAAAACACAAGGCATGGTGAATGTTCAATGTTTTCCATGGATCTAGTGGAACGATAAGTCATCACTTTCATTAAGTTATGGAAGCGACCATAGAGTTAGAGAATAAATTCATTGTACAACCATATGGAGACCAAGTGCCAACCGAAATACATCAAAATAAAGTATGCCCCTACTCTAAGGTAAACATCGTCAACACTAAACTTTGAATACTATTATATAGTGGTTTAACTAAATAAATAATTAATGCGAGACTGTGTTAGGACAATTGATGGTACACATGTTCGTGTTAAAGTACCGACTGAAAATGTTGCTAAGTACCATGGTAAAAAAGGAATATCTAACTGTGAATGTGTTGACTGCTTGCACATTTGATTTGAAATTCACGTATGTATTGATTGGGTAGAAACGAACAACTTTCGACTCTGAGATAATGAAGAATGCCCTAACAAGTGATTATCCACTCCATATTCCAATAGGTAAATAGAAACTTGCATAGGTTTTTCGTACTGTTTGAATACTATTACATAGTTTTTTGTAATGTTCATAGGTAATTTTTATCTTGTGGACGTGATTTCATGCTTTGAAGTGGTCTCATCACACCTTACAGAAGAGAATATTATCACATTAAAGAGTACTCACAATGAAATCCACCTAGAAATGCTTGTGAGCTTTTCAATCATCGACATTCTTCATTACATAATGCAATAGAGAGAACATTTGGTGTACTAAAGAAACACTTCCCCATAATAGGAAGTGGGACCGAGCCAATTTAAGACCTTTGAACACAAAAACCAATTGTAAATTACATATGAGTTAGTTTGGATCATCAATTATGGACTTTCTTATGTATCAATTTTGAGCGTTTATAAGTAGATATTTTGAATGATTTTAGTAGTAATTTAATCTTCCAACTCATATATGGACATATATGTAATTTTATTAATTTAAAAGATTTTGAATAATAAACTTCCAAGTATGAGTTGGACGATTAAATTACTACTAAAATCATTCAAAATATCTACTTATAAACGCTCAAAATTGATACATAAGAAAGTCCATAATTGATGATCCAAAACTCCCAAGCATACCTTAGAAGTCTTTAAAATCTAATTTCAATACAACCAAAAACTTGGGCCATGGGTAACAACAGAAGAACAAGTCTCGCGCCTCATATTCCACTACAAAACAACATAAATTCTACAAAATCTCTCTCTCCACCACGCGTCTCTCTCTTGTCTCTAGTCCCTACCGACATTAGCCATTCTCTTCTTCCTTGTCTGGCTAATTTCTTCCCCTTTTAGAACACGTACAAGTATATACACATGTATGGATACGCCTAAATATGTATAGGTTTATGGATATGCTGTATTTTCCGTATAATTCATGCGTAATGCGTAATTGGTCCACGTTTAATTACTGTTTGGATTAGAATCTTTGTAACCAATTATAGTACACTCACCTCTTTTTTCTATTGCCCTATTCCAAATCCGATTTGGGTTTCCTTCCTTTTACATTGCATCTATATGTAGTATCACCATATCTTCGAGCTGGGGTTTTCTATGTAAAACGAGATTCTTTCTTATTTTGCTTCAGCTACAGGTCAGTTTCCCTTCGAACCTATCTATTGTTTTTTTTCTTTTTGTTGAGCTTAATCTTTTATTTCTAGGCACATATACACATATTAAACGTATACTAATGCTGGGTTAAAGCAAGTTTTGTAATATTTCTGAGTTTGTATATATATTTTTTTAGGGGGGAAAAGTTGTTTGAACTGGATTTTTTTAGTAGTATAATCAGGAATTGTTGGCTTCTCGTAAACACATAGGTTTTTGCATTAATGGATGGAGAAGCAATGACATTGAATCAAGAAGAGGAAATTTTTTCTGGAATCAAGTTTGAAAATGGGTGTTTCATGGAGGGATGCCTAGATACAGAAAGGGAAAATCTGAAATGTTTTGATGATTCTAAATTCGAGAAGATTGATGAAGATATAGATGATTTGTTGCCTAATGATCCCTTTGGTATGGAAATTAGCATAAGTTTGCCTAATGATCCCTTTGGTACGGGAATTAGCATAAGTTTGCCTAATGATCCATTTGGCATGGATATTAAAATAAGTTTTCCTAAAGATCCCTTGGCCATGGATATTAATTTAAGTTTGCCTAGGGATCCTTTTGGTATGAATTTCACAATAGACACCAGTGTCGCATCTATTACTGGCTGGATTGAGGATTTTGGTTCAAGGACACATGAGTTTGAGACAGACGATACATCTAAAGCTAAAATGGTTGATGATGACAAATTATTGGCAGAGCTGAACTTTGTTTGGAGCAAATCTATGGAATTTGAATCAGAAGTGGGAGATAATAAGATGGTTGCATCAGTTGGTTCCATGTTGGGATATGAGGATGGGTCACATGATGACCATTATAAATTTGGTGGCAACGCGGAGGAGTTCATTTGCTTTGGTTATGAACGATATTGGATATCTGGTGATGCAGCCTTTGATCTGAACGGGCAAGAAAAAGATTGCAGTAACGATAAAGGAGGCAGTGTGGCAGATGCTCTCATCTTTGCTCTTGGTTATCTTGGTGTGAGGGACCTGCTTTCTGTTGAAAAGGTTTGCAAATCCTTGCGTGATGCAGTCCAAAATGATCCCCTTCTTTGGAGAAATATAAATATAGATCGTCCATTAAATGGTAAGGTCACGGATGATGACCTTCTGCGGTTAACTAACAGGGCTCAAGGTACTCTTCGCAGCCTGAACCTTGTGGAGTGCATGAAGATCACTGATACTGGTCTGAAGTGCGTGCTTGAAAGCAATCTGGGGTTGACCATGGTCAGTGTACTTTACAATTTACTTTATGCTGGTGTAATTGCATTTAGTTATATGAGTGATTTTATGTTAATAATAGAATGTGGTATTTTTAATCTAATCATAGCCCGATTAATGTGGTGTGAATATCTATTAACTATATTTATATCAGCAATTGATAGATTGGAACGGAGAAGAATACCCCAAATTTATTGGAGAAGGCTTAGTTTGTTAATGTTGGTATTGTATTTTGTTGTTTCCTTGGTGAAAGCCGGGATTTATTGTTGAGAAGAAGGATTGACAACTGGAAAATAATCTAAACTTTAAAGTCATGTTTGGGAAGTGCTGAATAATGGTTTAAATTGTAAATAGATAGAACTAGCGATGGATTAGTGGGTAGAATTTGTGGGTTCCTCAAAATGCGTGGATTAAAAGTGGCTTGAGTGTTTATAAATAGTTTATAAACATGAGCCAAAGATAGGCTAAGTGTAAAAAATATTTCTTACCAACTGCACTGCAGTTCTTTCAAAGCCAACCCAGCAAATAATTTGTACTGTTGATTTTCTGTATGTAGTTTTCTTGAGAAGCCTTGTGGTTGATATTTTTATATCATTACCATCACTGATGCTCCTCCTTTTCCTTATATTTTTGCTAAACCGAGAACATGAGTGATCCTCTATAAAGAGCTCTGTATCCCAACCTCGGGCCAAATTTTTATTTTAATCTTTTTGAATATTGTGTCATTTTGGTAATCCTGTAGTGCTCAGACGATAAGTGTTCTGATTGTAGCTTCTTTATTCTATCTTTTTGTAAGTTGAATATATCCAAGTTCTTTGCTGATTATCTATTTTATCTTTACATATCAAATCTAATCACACATAGTTTGCCCCTTGATGCTTGCAGTTAAGTGTTCCGAGTTGTATCAGACTCAGCGTTGAAGATCTTCTGCGTAACTTGAAGGTCTTTAAGTCTGTTGGAATTCCTGGTATTGAGCATCTGAGAATTGGTGGACTTTTTGGTATAACGAACCAGCACTTCAAGGAATTTGAGATTTTGTTAGGTGCAGATAAGGAAAAACAGTTTAGACCCTATAAACCAAGGTTTTATAGGGCCGGACAGCTGTATCTTTCTTTAGATGATGAGCGGACAATTGACGTTGAAACATGTCCGCATTGCCAGCAAGTGAGACAAGTCTATGATTGCCCCGCTGAAAATTGCCAAGGGAAGCTAGATGACGAACAGTCATGCAGAGGTTGCACCTTTTGCATTGCTCGTTGTATAAATTGCGGATGCTGCTTGAATAATTCTGATTATGAGGAGACATTCTGTTTCGAATTACTTTGTTTGGAGTGTTGGGCACAGCCTTTAAGTTGTCAGGAGATAGTGACGTTTTCACCGAAGCACACTTGTCTTCATCAACAGGCCAGTTACCGTTTTTTCCTCTATGGCTAATCGCTAAACAACATAGACATTAGCAGGACATCTTACAGGAGATGAGGTAAGTACCAGGACATCTTATAATTAGTTTAGGTAAGTTGGACTGGGCAGCATTAAGGAAGCAAAATAAGTTAAATCTTTTTTATTGAACTGGCCTGTCTACCAAACATGCCCTTAGTGAACTTCGGATCAAGTACCTATTTCTGGGAGTACTGAAACTGAAGATTAAATCAAAGAATCCGACTAGAGAAGGGTTGTGGAAAGAGAGAATATTTAACGGTTCTGATGACTGGATGCTTGTTTTAACGGTGGTCAAGCTTATTTTGTAGCGAAAGGGTTATACGTTGCAAACCACAGCTATTGGTGTCTGGTTTTCCTAGTCAATTATAAAGTTTTCGACACTAAAGCAGATGAAGTGGAGACAGCAAGTAATCCAGCAGCTTTACAAGGATGCTTATTTGTGTTAGTAAATACTGAAAGGAGTTCTTTGTCATTTCTATTCTGTAACCACGACAGTGAAGTTTTAAAACTTGCCAATTATCAGTGTGCTAACTTATGTTGTTTCGCATTACGCATAATATTACGACGGCTTAAGTTCTTAGGCAGTGGCGTGTCAAGTTACAAATAATATTCGCTCAACTCACACGTCAAGAGATATAAGAAATTAAATTCAGATAATCATTTTGTATCCTAGTTTTCTTCATGAATATAGTTCCATTAACAGGTTAATTTTGGACATAAATTTTGTATCTCACTTCTGTAGAGAAAAAAAAGATCATCACCTATCAATCAAGCAAACACAATATGTTAAATCTAATCAATAGGTAAGTAGAAATTAACGTAACTACAGTAATAAACAATACTCCCCTATCAATTTGTCTTGGATTGATGAAAAGAGTGGATGTTTCGGGGCTCAATTTAGGGACCCAAAATTACACAGCAACACCACTTGAATCAGACCAAGAGAACCACTATTAGAACCACAAAGGAGTTGACCACAAGTCACAAAAGGAGCAGCCGAACAATGACTGCATAGGGACCGAACGGAGCGGCAACACAAAGGAGGCAGTAAAGACGGACTAAACCGCCGACAAAGAGAAAGGCACACAGGGAGTAACGCACAAATCACCAAAAGCAGAGAAGGTAGAGAAGCCAAGGTCGCGAAGAAGCAGCCACCAAAAATCTCTTTCAAATAGGAGCCGAAAGTATATTGTGTAAAGAATGAGTCACAATACCCAAATATATATAGGAATAAGATTAGGGTATTAAATGGGTCGGGTTCTAATGTTGGGTTCTCGGTACGTCTTCGATTCTTGGGTTATCAATGTAATTCTAGGCCCCTTTTAAATATTATACTCAATCGTGTACTTAAAGCCTTGAGTTAACCCGTCCCGACCAAGATATCATTGTCCCGAGGTTTATTTGGTATCAATAATACCCAACATACCTCCACCTTGTTGCCAAATGTACCTACAAAGAAAATAAAAAAAAATGAATTAGTGGTTGTATAATGTTTTTCAAAATAAATTGTACATCACGTATCTTTACCAATGTTTAGAAGTGTAAGACAACTTTTAAACTTTACCAAGGAGTGCACCTTAGTACCCATGTCTGCAGGGTTGTAATCAGAATGCACTTTCTCAAATTTTATCAAATCTTGAGATACCACATCTTTAATAAAATGCAGCCTACCATCTATATATTTAGTGCGTTCATGAAATACAGAATTCTTACATAAATAAATAATAGATTGACTATCAGAGTATATAATCACATTATCACTTAAGGTACCCAGTTCATTAAGTAGACCTCTAAACCACAAAGCTTATTTAATAGCTTCAGTGGCGGGTATTTGCTCTGATTCAGTAGTAGATAAAGCAACAATATGTTGGAGTTGGGACTTCAAACTCATACAAGAGCCACATAATGTTAACACATAAGATAAAGTAGACTTCCTATTGTCCCTATCGTTACTATAGTCAGCATCCGTGAAACCTTTTAAGTTTCACGCCTTCATCTTCGGACTTATAAATTAACCCTTCATCAAAAGTACTCTTCAAGTGCCTAAATAACCACTTTAAAGCTTCCAAATGCTTGAGACCAGGACTAGACATGTACCTACTTAACACACTCACAGTGTAAGCCAAGTCAAGTCTAGTGCAGACCATGAGATACATAATAGATCTTATAATGTTAGAGTAAGGCACATTACTCATAAAATTCTTTTCTTCTTCATTAGCAGGCGATTGGTCTTTAGGTAAGAAAAAAAATGGTTTCCAAGAAGTATAGAAGTAGGTTTACAGTCAATCATACCCAATTTCTTCAAAATTTTAAGCACGTAAAGAGTTTGATGTACATACAAGCAAGAATTGTTCATATCCCGGTTAATCTCCATATCAAGGATCCGCCTAACATGTCCTATGTCTTTCATATTAAATTCTTTGCTTAGTTCCATTTTAATCATATTTAACACCTTCATGTTAGGTCCAATTAATAACATGTCGTCCACATAAAGCAACAAATAGACACACTCTTTCTTAGTGTTGTAGTGCAGGTAATACAAGAAATAGTCAAACATACTTATCTTGAAACTAGGAAAGCACATAAAAATCAATTTTCTTATACCACTGACGTGGCGACTGTTTTAGCTCATAAAGAGTTTTCTTTAAAAAACATACACGATCAGGTTTAGACTTATTTTCAAAATCTTTGGGTTGGCTCATAAAAATCTTTTCATTAAGATTACCATGCAAAAAGCAATTTTGATATAACTTGACAAAAGCAAGCATACCCTAATAGTAGTATACTTGACAACGGGAAAAAAACATTTCATTGTAGTCTATCCCTTCTTTCTGTTTGTACCCATTAGTTACCAATCTAGCCTTATATCTCATGGGCTCACTCTCACTAGTTCCCCCCTTAATTTTACATACCCTTCTGCAACCCAATGTGGATTTATCCTTAGGTCTCGAAACTAGATCCCAAGTTTGATTCGTACTAAGATAACTTATCTCTTCTCTCATGGAACCTAGCCATTCCTTACCTTTTTCACTTCTCACAGCTTCCTCATAGGTGTTTGGTTCCCTATCCACTAATTCTTGGTAACTAGCATAAGCTATGGTATAGTCAGACAATCTATGGGGCTTCATATGTGGTTCATCTCTCTATCTCTAGCCAATTAATTAGTTAGAGGGTTTTGGTCAATGGGATTGTCCTCTAGAATCACCTTATCACCTTCTATATTCTGCTGATTTTGTGTATCACTCTCCTCCTCACTCGTGGTATTGGGGAAGTGGATACTCACTCGCTTCACTTCAACTGGGGACTTTTATCTAACAGTTCCTTGTTGTTCTTTACTCTCAATGCAAAGCATTTTAGACTTATTAAAGGTGATATCATGACTTATGATAATTCTAACCCCATTTTGGCTTCTACCCCGTAACCTATATCTTCTCACACCTTCACAATAACTTTAGAATACACATTTCTTAGCTCTACGTTCTAGTTTTCCTTACTTTGATGAGAGAAAACAACACAACCAAAAGTCCAAAGCATAGAATAATCACCACATTTACTGTAGTATTTTTCATATGGGGTATCCCCATTTAAAGCAGTGGAAGGAATCATAATAGTCAAATAGCATGCAACCATAACAACTTCATCCTAAAAAGATTTAGGTACACCAGAACTTAATATCATATATCTAACTTTATTAAGAAAAGTATGATTCATCCTTTCAGTAACCGTTTTGTTGGGGAGTGTAAGACACAGTCTTATGTCTAGTGATGTCAAATTGATTACACCACTGGTCAAATTTAGCATTACAGAATTCAAGACCATTATCAGTACTCAAGTATTTAACCTTTTTACCGTTTGATTCTCCACTTTAGCTTTCTAATTTTTAAAGTTCACAAAGATTCATATTTATCTTCAAGCACATAAATCCATACACGTTGAGAGAAATCATCAATAATGGATAGAAAATACTTGTTACCACCAAAAGTGGGATTGCTTCCTGGATCCCACAAGTCAGAATGAATGTATTCTAACACTCTATATGTTTAGTGTGTGCTGGATGCAAATGACATCCTACGATGTTTACCAAACACACAATGATCACAAAATGGCATGTAAGATACCCGATCCTTACAAACACATCCTTATCGTTAAGGAACTTAATTCCCTTAACACTAACATAAGCTAACATATTGTGTCATTTCTGTGTGTAATCAACATCAGTGATAGTGGAATTTAAAACATCCTTCACCTCAATATGTGTGATGCATATGCTATTTATCTTACTAGCGTTAAAGGCTTTAAGTGCTCCCTTAAATATTTTTATAATACCCTCACCAAGTGCACCCGTGAAATCTGTGCGCTCTGACTTCCCAACAGAGATCAGGTTCCTACCTATATGTGGAATATAACTAACCTATTTCCGTTTGTGCACAAAGCCACCGTCAAATTTGACAGCCACACTATCCACGCTAGGGATCTTATATGTGACTCTACCCCATGCAACAACATGACCATGATCAGACTTATGCAAACGATCAAACAACATTTTATTTGAAGTAACATGAAAAGAAGTACTGGAGTCAAGAATCCACTCATGAATATGGGAGTTCATAGTTAGGTTTATTTCAGTTGCTTCGATGTCTTGGAGCATGTAAACCTCACTAGGTTCATCTCTCGAGATAACAATCATTGCCTCACTGGGTTCTACACCTCTCTGATCTCTGAGCTTGTTTTTCTCTTTATGGTAATCACTAATGAAATGTCGTAATTTCCTACAATCATAACATTTTCTCCCCTTTGCCTTTGTGAATTGGACCTACCTCTACCTTTTTTTTTTGCCATAATCATTTTGCCCATCTCCACTCCTAAAAAAAGATCTACCCTCCATCTGATGAATCTCTCATATTTTTCTCTTGTTTCTTTCAGTTTTCACTTCACTCTCCTTACTCTTAAGAGAATTAATGACCACATCAGGTGTAAGTGTCTCTTTCCCATATTTGATTGCATTCTTGACTTCTTTATAGATATCATGAATAGCATTTAGAAGGATAATAGCCTTATATTCATCTGACACTTGTTCACCACAGTTAGTAATATCTTGCACAAGTTTATTGAAAACGTCAAGATTGTCATCCAATTCTTTTGAATGATCAATTTTGAAACTGAAGAAACTTCCAAGTAAAAAAATTTTGTTTCGATTTGACTGAGTGAAGTAAAGTTCTTCTAACTTTTTCCATAGTTTTTAGCAGAATCATGTTTACTAACGTTTCACAAAACAGAATTAGATAAGTGTGAAATAATCGAGGTGTATGCAAGTTCATCGAATTCATTTTTCTGATCTTCATCTACAGTTGTAGAAAAAGAATTGCCAAATGCTTTTGAAACTTTTTGTTGTACGAAAATTCATTTCATCTTTTGTTTCCATATTGAAAATTACATTTTTTAGTAAAGACACCCAAATTAAAATGATGCGCAAACATCTTAACAAATAAGATACGTAGCACGTAAACAACCAACAAAGAGATAATCACATAAATAAATTCCTAAGGGTTGTAATTATACACTGGTCTAAATGCCTAAGATTTTCGTGAGATTCGAACCTCAATCTCGAAAGAATTCTCAAGCGAGTAAGGTCAAGATGACAGATCTAATAGATATTCAAATTGATAACAAGTACGAGAATGTGCAACAATTATTAAAAAAAGTCCAAATCACGATAGTATCACAATTATAGGCAAATAACCTAATTTATAGCAGCAAACAATGGGCTAACCCCCAATTCAATTGGTTATCCCCACACGATAGCCTGCTATTACAGAAAATTAAAGGTTTTAGCCAATTTATCAGATCGGACCTATTAACTGTCTTTAATTATATGAGAGATGCGAAATTTTAATAGCAATTAATTTCAAGCACAAAGATTCGATCTTTCCCATCATAGGAGCCACAACCATGCCTTGATACCACTTAGTAGAGAACAAAGATCATCACCTATCAATCAAACAAACACAATATGTTAAATTTAATCAATACGTAAGTAGAAATTAATGTAACTATATTGATAAACAATACTCCCCTATCAAATTTTCTTGGATTGATGAAAAGAGTGGATGTTTCTAGTCTCAGTTTAAGGACCCCAAATTACATAGCAGCACCACTCGAATCGAACCAAGAGAACCACTATTAGAACCATAAAGGAGTCAGCCACAAGCCACAAAAGAGCAGTTGAATAGTGACTACACAGGGGCCGAATGGAGTAGCAATAGGGATGGTACACAGTAAAGATAGACTAAACAGCCGACAAAGAGAAAGGTACATGGGGATAATGCACAAAGGGTCACCGGAAGCATATGAGGCAGAGAAGCTAAATTCACAAAGAAGCAGCCACCTAAAATCTCTCCCAAACACGAATATATATAATATATATATATATATATAGGAATAAGATTAGGGTATTAAATGGGTCGAGTTCTAATGTTGGGTTCTCTGTCCATCTTCGATTCTTGGGTTACCAATGTAATTCTAAGCCCCTTTTAAATATGAGAAAATTTCACATTCAAGAGAATAAGTTTAGCCTATTTCAAAAATAAGAAAACAAGTTTGAAATTTCCAAAATTAGATTTTTATTAAAATTTTTATTTATGAAATAATAAATTATTAAATTAATTTATTATTAAATATTTAATTCATATAATATAATTAACTCATCCCACCTTCACCACCCCTACCGCTTCGGCGACCGTTCCGACGACTTTCAGGTGACATCCCGACGACTGTTCCGGCGACTTCCCGACGACTGTTCCGGCAAACTTTCCGCGACTTTTCCGATGACTTTTTCGATTCCGACAATTATTTATTATTAATTAAACAATTATACAATTAATGGTCACATATATATAATTAATTGGTCACAGATTATTTTTGAGGTCACAAATCAAAAAATTGATAGGTCACGATTTTTTTATTGATCACAGATCAAAAATTTTGTAGGTCACGGATTATTTTGAGGTCACAAATCAGGTCACATATTATT
>CAIGRT010074429.1:0-10246 GCA_903798405.1 Fraxinus platypoda | reverse complement strand
CTCACAATTCACATGCTCAAGTGTAGTACTTGGCATTCCGTCTATCGGGAGCAGTTCCATGTGCAAAAAAGAGACTTGCTAGAAAAAGAGTAACAAGCACTTGAATTCTGATGAGTTAGGCCAGTGACATTACCAAACTTTAGGTCCATTGGTTGGTAACAATGCTATTCTTGCAAAATCTGAGGAAAATATGTCAACAACAAGAAACGTCCACTAATTTATTTCAAGAAAAAGTAATCTAATTAAACCTTGTCACCGCATCTCATTACAGCATTTATGGTTGTTTTTGGTTGATATTTTTAGCTTCTGTTATATGAGCATGAGCAAAATTGATACTTCGTTCAAAGTATCGAAATGAGATGTAAACAGTATGACAGAACAAAATGTGTAGACAATACTTGTCTGTACACAGGTAACCAAATTGTGGGCTCTCGATATTAGCTACATAGTTGTGATGAAATAAATTTCAGGGGGATCCGACCTACCTTGTTGTGGAGAAAGACAGAACACTGGCAACATATGGCATCAATGCTGTATGCACTCACCTCGGCTGTGTGGTGCCATGGAATACTGCTGAGAACAAGTTCATCTGCCCCTGCCATGGATCGCAATACAACAATCAAGGAAGGGTTGTTAGAGGACCGGCGCCATTGGTAAGTGCAGCAAAGTTATGCAATTTTTATCATATTCTGAGAATTCTGCTTATTTCTTGTTGTCTTCTTTTTGTTGATGTTTCACCTTACCAAATTTACTGGAACAGTCGTTGGCCTTGGCTCATGCTGATGTTGATGTCGATAGTGGGAAGGTAGTGTTCGTTCCATGGGTTGAAACAGATTTCAGAACTGGTGAAGCTCCATGGTGGGCTTAATTACATTGATTATACTTCCCTTGTGTATATCATATATGGTTGTATGAATTTGTCAATCCATGAAGGAAAACCTTGATTTAGTACTATAGCATTTGCTATCGAGTGCATTTTGGCATGCTTGTTAGTTGTACATCCTTGTGAAACATGATATATAAAATTTAGTTCAATTTTACATAAAAAAAAATAACAAAAAAATAAAATAATTAATATAGACACAGTATCAAAGAGAAGAAGAATTGTAATTTATTTATTCCACATAATTTTTAGTTTAAATTATTATGATAATTTTTGTACTGAAATTCATTTTTATTTATATTAGAACGTAAGTTAGGTTTAGAGTATCTCCAATGCAACCATGGATTGCTTAAAAAAATTTGCCACATAAAAAATTAGACTATGTTTAAAAGAATTCACCTCAAATACAAGCTGATTGGAACTCTGTTAGATAGGTAAAGGGTCTCCGCAAAATTTGAACTCTCTGTGTCTTAATTTTTCTCTTTCGTGTTTTTTTTTAATTTTTCTTTTCTATTAAATAGATTTGAGTTCGAGATGAACTCAATGCTTATGATATTTTTGAATTTAATCATTTATTTATTAGATATCAATGACACTTGAATTAAAAATTTAAATTTATTTGTCCACCACGGAAAACAATACATAGAACGCTCTTAGTATATTATTTATTGTGCTTTAGAAATTGTTTTTTTTTTTAAATGTGAGTCATGATTGTGGTATTTGAAGTTACACGTCAGCAATTCGTTTGATTATAATGTCCACGTCAACTATAAATATTAAATTAACTAACCATTGATTCCATTTGCATTTAAATTTAAATTCCATAACTTGATTGCATCAAATGATAATTCAATAATTCCTGATCTTAGTTCGAATTAAACAATATTCTTTAAGTATTAGAGCATCTTTAAGACGATTAAACAAATTGAATATTCTCCCAAGTCATTTGAACTGTCGGATTCCCCGTGACTGCTTACAATTGTAAAAGGATAAATGAAGATGGCGACAAACATCCAACCGTGATTCTCTCCCTAAAACATAATTTTTAAACTCTAAATATTTGTTTCCCTATGAATTGTTTTAGATCTAATCGATATTTTCCATGTTTGGGTGCAAATATATATGCGACCAACATACTTAATCTAGGGAGTTGTCCGTTCTTGAAATTCGAAGGCATCTTTATAGGGATATTTGATGAGATATAATTCAAAAAAAGAAATGTATATATTTAATTTACCATTGCAAAAATTGGAGCATTGGTTTTTAACTTATTCAAGTTGGTTCTCACGAGCAACTACTTAAATATATTAGAATTATGGCCATCTAAGATGACAGTAATAGTTAGATTTCCTCGGACTACTGGTAAGAAAAAAAAGAAAATAGGGTCTGAACGTGACCGGAAATTTACAGCGTGTGAAAGGACAAAAATGACCCTGATTCCACCTGTGTCATTTGTCAACTAGCTTCACGTGATGCCCCGACACATCACAATCACATACACAAAAAAGCAAGGGCAACATGTAACTTAAGAACAAAATAACCCCAACCAAACCCACGACCCTACACAAAAAGAGATCCAAGAATGATTAAGAGCAAAAGTTGAATCAAAGTCCTAGCAACTCGAAATTTTGTACTAGCTAATCTTGACGACGACGAATCGTATTTATCGAACTGTAGCGAGTCGACAGCCAACGGCATATTCTCCTGATCGGGACTGCACTTGGACTCGTGAGGAGGATGCGCACTGTACATGATAGCTCGCAACACGGCCGAGACAGTTGGTATGTACGCGGTCTTGTTACGTGCCAGTAGCCACGTTAGTCCCATCAATTGGCAATCTCGACTCAACATTTTGCTAGCACGTTCACTATTTTCGCGGCCTAGTTCTTTTGTTCGATTTTTACCATCACCCGTCAACTGCCAAAAAAAAAAAAATCACAACCAAGGGAAATTCAGACATTTCCATATTCACAATCTTAAGCTAAGGTGGAAAAAAAGAAGAAGCTTTTCTTGGGATCAAAATGACTCATTTTCTAGTTTCTTGAAAAAATTGAAGTTTCGCTGACCTTTTGAAGAGCACCCAGGCATCTAGTACAACCAGCATAAGAAGAATTTTTGCAATTATATTCCAAATTCCTAATAGCAGCAGTGGGAGTAACATTTCTGTAATTCCCGGTAATGTTAAACGCGGCTGGGCAGCTCAAAGAGGTGATTTGGTGGAGCCGGATGCCGCAGAAGCATAACACGGCGTCGCACGACGCATTTGGCTGAGGGATGTGAATATTTCGGCTCTGTAACGAGTTTTGGAGTGAATTGACGCACTTCTGCGAATCGTCCGGCATCATCGGCATGTCGGAACTCGCCGGAGGCGCCGCAGATGGCAGCTGCAGAGCCGACCTGGCGTGGGCTGCGAAGAGCCACGCCGCCAGCACTGGGCAGCAACGGCTGCGGTCGAGGTTTCTTCCACAAGCCGCACTCACGCCGCCGAACAACTCAGCTGACAGGTCCAGCCGGCATATCTGGGACTCGTTCTGGACAGGAAAAGCAGGCACTGTATTACCACTGCCAGGATAATCACCGGGTTTTAATGGCTCCGCCGGTTGGGAAAGTAAACCGGCAAAACAGCCATGAAAATATAATGATAATGTAATGATGAGAAAGCTCAATGAATGCATGGAAAAGCTTGATTCTTTTCTCACTAAACTTCCATCAAATACTTTCATTTAAAAGTTCCTTTAGCTTTGGTTAAAGTAGGGAGGGCTAATGTGCGGTGAAAAAGAAAGGAGATGAATAATTATTTTTCCTTGGGAAATAGTGCGAGTGTGGATTTGATCCAAAAAGGAGATTCAGAAGTTTATAAAAGAAAGTTGAAAACACCTTTTTTCTTTTTCTTTTCTCGGTGTTCTCCGTCAAAAGTAAAGGGATTTGACACGATTATCAAGATAGGGTTCACGAAAAATATAATAATTTCATGAACGTATATTTTATTGAAGGTGGCGTATTGCGTGAAAGAGAATCGCGGGTGCAGATAGGAATCGGAGAGAAAGACGAGAGTGAAAGGTAAAGGGTGTCTGAGAATTTGGCAGCTTCTGGTGTCCTTTTCTATTTCATTCTCCTCCTCCAACCCCACACCAACGACTCCCCTCCTCTGCAATATCGTATTGGTGATTAAAAAATGAAAATGGAGCTATTGAACTTCCAGTTATTTCCATTATTCGTAGGTAACTTGTAGGACTATTAGTTGGGACCGGAACTTCAGTTGAAAAAATGAAGGGAAATTGAGGAGGAAAGACTACTTTTGTAGTGTAAAACGTAAAAGGGTCAAGAACAAGAAGAAATAAATAAATTGAAGTTCTTGTGCATAATTGATTGAATTTTGCATATAATTCAAAATTAGAAACAAGGGATGTCATGTTTGAGTGATCATTTTTGAATTGTGACCATGTTATAAAATATGTTTTGGATCTCGAATAAAATAATAAAGATGAGTGTTACCATCATCTTTGGACAAGTGTTTTTTGAAGTTGACAATAATAGTCGAGCAGTTATTGACGACCTTGTGGAAATTGAGCCTTTAGCATCCGCATAGTGGCCCATTATGAACCATTCATTCCAATAGTGTAAAATTCAAAATGGTTCAAAGTTAGAATCTTGAAATTTATTACTTCAAAAAAAACATGATTTAGGAATTACATAATTTTAAAAATCAAAACAAATATGATTCCAAAATCAAAATAAGTAAAATCCAAGATAATATAATTAATAATTAATAATTCTAAATATGAAATTACTAAAATTTTGTATGGAAAGATTATGGAAAAAAGTTGCACTTCTCAGTTGACAATTTGGAACTTATGGCCGCTGTGTAAAGACGTGAATTCAGAGTCACATCATCAATGTCGACCTTTAACACGACACAAAACGTGAACAAAAATGTAATTGCGTTGGAAAGTGAGGGCATCTTTAGGATTTAACCTTATTCTGATTATGAACGCCCGGTTCCTCTTGTCTGAAATGAGTTGCTCTTATATATATACCCACCCAGACAAGACTCTGCTTGACAACCCATGGGCAATGGCTATGGCAAAGGGGGTGGTGACCCCACTAACGAGCTGAACAACGATTATTTTATGAGTTATCCTACTTGTACAAAATTGAGTTACAAAATGATTGACAAAATGCGTGATCCTGCCAGATCTTGCCAGCACACATTTTGTCAACCATTTTGTAACCCAATTTTGTACACGTAGCATTGCTCTTATTTTATATGAGTCATTTGTTGATTCGTGCGAATCGTCTCAAGAGCTCATCGGCTTGTGCATGAATTGACTCGTTAGTGATTAGATAGACGATTCATCGTAATGCATAAAATATGTAACTTCTGACTAATTTGAAAATCTGAGCATGTTGCTACATCGAAATGCATATAAACGAACTATGTTTTCTATAATTTGAAATTTTCTTTCCTTAAATATGCCCACAAATTTTAAATTCTAAAATTACATTTTCTTTCTAGAAAAAAAAAATATTTATCTAAAATCCCAATTAAGATCATAATTTTTTTAAACATAAATTATCTTTTAAATATTCGAGAATGCCTTTCGTGATCTTTGCTTCTCGCTTGTGATAGGACTTTTAACATCCTCTTTGAGAGTTTTGATATCTCTGAGTTCTTCATTCTTAATCCTCATCCAAACAGAAGATTATTTTTTTCTCAACGTTGAACTTAAAAATATATTAATCAACTTTTAAGAATAAGTCTAATAAAATTAAAAGAATTCGATGTTGCCAAATAGATGTCAACACTAAAACATGTATAACAAAAAATAAAGTTTGCCTTGGCAGGCTCGTTGAGCATGTTACTTTCAACGGGCTTGACAAACTCAATGGGCCTATCGAGCTTGTCAAGTATTCTGATCAAGAAGATTGTGCTCGACAACTACAAGCCTGTCAAGCAAGTGGAATTGAGGTGAAAATTTTGTGCCTTTTGAATTTATGACATCTCATTACTGATAATATGTGGGAGAGTGGCTGTTATCTCACTTGAAAATGCAATAATTACCTTGTTCTCATCTACTTCGTCAAACTTTAATGAAGATGTTCGAATTTCATTGTAATAGATATCCTTGTCCAGAATTTTTATGTCTAGAGAATTTTGGAAGTTGATCGACAATTCTAAGTCATCTTCTTGTTATGTAAGATCAATCTAAATGCATGGTGCGACTACCTTCGACCATACTACAACAGGGAGACACAGAGTAATGCTATGTAGCATTACAATAGTGTTTAACGCCAATTTAAGTATTAATTTGCCTTATAATGAATCAAAATTTATCCCAATTTATGGACAATAAATCCGTGACTCCTCCTTCTATATATACACAAAGTGTTGTGACTTGTCTAAGTATCGAAAAATATCTAAGCAGATGCACGTATTAATAAAGGGTATGGACTCGATCATGCAAATATATGTTCCTAAATATTAACAAGATGGTATTGTAAATTTTGTTCATGTCCAATGCATTAGTAGAGTCTATATAGAAACTACCACTTCTATGGTCATAAAGTAGATGACAACATGACTAGAGAATAAATCGATCCACTGACCATAAATAAATATTTTGATAAAGTGCCATGTACTTTAGCCTTGTGTTATATACACATAAAACCAATCAGAAGAAAGTCGGCAAAATTTTTGAAAAAACGCACTCTGGGAAATCGATCAAAATGAACCTATTTAATGTTCGGACAAGGACCACATGAAGGGTCCACCATCGAAGATATATTTGGCGACGCATTAATTTTATGACTTGAAATTCCGCTAATGCCACTAATTATTGTTTCAATGATTAGTGAAACTTTATCGACTACATAAAATATTGTGACGGGAAGCATTAAAAGTGATTCTCAATGTGGAAGTCTTATTCACACTGAAACAATATCTGAAGGTTCTTTAGGTGGGATTAGGATTATAAAGTGGCTTTATCAATCAACACCAAGTGTGCCGAAAAGTTCGATTTGAAGTTTTGATACGTAAACGGGGTGAGTAAGGGGTGGTTCAATTCAAGTATTTTGAGAACTCGATTAAATTGTTAAAGATCGGAATCTTATACATTAAACTATTCTATTACAATAATAAAACTGCATTGGGCTCAATTTCGATCTAAAATAAATTAAAAATGTTAAGCAATAATGCACATGTTTGATACTAAGGCCATGTTTGATTGGCCATANAGACACTTTCCATGTAAAACAAAGTCAAACGAATAGAAAATTTAAAAATTTTCCGGGTAGAAAATTATATCAATCAAATACACTTAGGCCATGTTTGATTGGCCATATTTTCCTTGGAACTTGGAAAATAATTTCCTTTTCCTTGGTTTTGACTTGTTTGATGTGCCATATTTTCCCATCCAAATGTTTTCCATGGGGCTCCTCCACGCGCCTCTTTTCCATTTTTTTGGGGAAATCATTTTCCCACCTTTTTGGTGGGAAAATGATTTTCTAGGCTGTTGGAATTTTTATTTTTATTTTTTTATTTTTTTTTATTTTTTATTTTTTATAGAAACAAATGTTATAACCAATTGTAAAAAAAAAATTCATTTTAATTGACAATTTACATGTAAAACAAAGTCAAACGAATACTAAACTTTGATGAAAAAAATGATTTTTTAGGAAACAATTTTCTTTTCTTTTTTTTTTTACTTTTTGGCAATGGAAACAAATTTTATAACTAATTGTGGAAAAAAATATTACTTTAATGGACAATTTTGACACTTTCCATGTAAAACAAAGTTAAACGAATAGAAAATTCAAAAATTTTCCGGGTGGAAAATTATACCAATCAAACACACTTAATTAACAATTCCCTGCAAAACATTTTCTAGGCAATTATTTTCCCTGGAAATCATTTTCTTTCCACCCATTTTCCACCCTTGCAATCAAACGGACCCTTAATTAACAATTCCCTGCAAAACATTTTCTAGGCAATTATTTTCCCTGGAAATCATTTTCTTTCCACCCATTTTCCACCCTTACAATCAAACGCACCCTTAATTCAATCAAACTCCCAAAACACTATGAAATTTGATTCCTAATCAACCCAAACTTCTAAATCAAGATTAAACAAACTTCATTCATGAAACAAACTTCTAAATCACATAGAATTTTTGTCACAAAATCTAACAGTTTGCCCCTCTATTATAGATTCTTTCCAACTGTTTGCCCTCTTCCCAGCCTGCATTAATAACATAATTATGTTGCATATTCTTCTCAATTCTTCCGGGCTCTTCTAGAATTGGAGGCCTATCAAAGTTTTTTCTCTTAATTTTCTTAGCAAGTCGTCTGTTGCTTTTTGTTTTTGGTATATGCCTAAAGTGGTATTAAATTCGGTCATTGGTAAATAAAGTCAGTTGACTTTGTGGAGTAGGCAACAGATCCACCTACCAAAAAATGCTAATCTAGTATAATGCAAATTATAATTGGTTTTTTTTCCCCTTGAAAATCGATCGAAGAACGGGAATAATGTTAATACGAAATCATGTTGTGAGGGCGACGCAACGGTCTTACTTCTAGAGGAAGAAAAATAAATTGGACACGCCATTCCCATTACAATAAGAGCTTCTAAAAAACAAGCTTTTAAAAGCAAAGTCCCTTTTTTGGTGCAAGTTATCTTAAATGTTTTAAAAACTTCATATTCAATATTTATCCATTTTCACAGGCAACTTCACTTCATCCACATGATCATTGCAACAACTTCTCATTTCTTCTTCTCCATGCCTTCTCTATCCAATTTTTGATCTCAAAAATATATGTTCATATAAATGTTAGTGATTTTTAGGTTATGACTTTAAACCTTCTTATAATCTCAAAATAAGCCCCACCCAAACATGTTCTTATGGTATCAGATTAGTTGATCCCACATTTACTCTTCAGAGCATATGTTTGAAGTTTACAATTCGCAACACATTGTACATAAGCTAATGATAGGACAACAGAAGTCGTCAATGGGTAGATTTAATGAAGTTTTAGATCTCAAAAATTATAGCTCGAACTACTAGGTATATATTACTCAATGATCTCAGTGGCTGCTAAAAAAATGAGTATGAAATGATTTTTTTCTTCTTACAGTTTAGCTGATCTTTATTTTTTTTTCACTTTCTTAGACGTATGCCAACTTTTCTCTTTTCTTTTCTTTTGAGTCTTTACAAAATTAGCTACACTACTTGGCTTCGATATCGCCTATCCACTTTTTTGAACGGGAATTGGCCTAAATTGTTCCTAATTGTCCCTAACTTATGAGGTTGCTATGTAAATATGGTCCCTAACCTTTAGGGTGGATCTGAATCCATGGGATAAATGCGTAATTTTTCAAAATGATTGAAAACCCTAAGAGTGAGAAAAGATTTATGAAAAACAAAGTAGAAAAATATTTTCTGAAAATGTATCACTTGTGTTGGAATCTATAATGTAAATAACTTATCTACCTACCTGATATGATGTATAAATGAATAAGCATATCATCTGATATTAGAAATATTTCATAAGGAAGTAAGCTTATCAGCCCACTCCTTTCTCATGTCCTTGCTCATGGTTAGGTGCAATTAATTCCATTTGTTATAAGTTTGTTAGGTAGTCTTTTTACTCTTTTATCCCTTTCTTTCCTCTATATATTTGTACTAGCAATGATAATGTAATTAAGGTGAATTTACTGATTCAATATCCTTTTTATTAGTTCATCTTCTTCGGTCATTGCTCTCTTCTCATCTCCAGAATCTTACATGGTATCAGAGCTATGACAACTATTGCTGAAATGAATTCTGCCACCAATGAGAACTCTACCGCTGCCCAGACTCCTGACCTTTCCGACCATTTGAAGTTGGAGAACTCTGACAACCCAGGAGCTGTTCTGGTGACAGAATTGTTGACTACAGAGAATTATCCTACCTGGTCGAGGGCACTCCGGCGAGCCATCGAGCTAAAAATAAGCTTGGTTTTCTCACTGGAGCTCTGTCTAAACCTGAACCAAGCAGCACATCCTTTGATTCTTGGGAGAGATGTAATGACATGGTAGTATCATGGATCCAAAATGCCATGTCACCCTCCCTCAGATCCAGTGTTGCTTTCATAGATGAAGCAAGTGAGGTTTGGTCAGAACTTAAAGATCGGTTTACTCAACAAAATGGACCGAGAATATATGAATTAAAGAAGGCCTTGGCTTGTCTGGAACAAGAAGGGGATCCTGTGAGTATTTACTATGGTAAATTGAAAACTATTTGGGATGAACTTTCAGTCTATGATCCCATTCCTGAATGCGGTTGTGGGCAATTGAAAGTGCTGGTGGACAGACACCAGCGTGATTGT
>CAIGRT010074366.1:0-10282 GCA_903798405.1 Fraxinus platypoda | reverse complement strand
TCACTCTCAAATAGAGAATATGTAATTTACTTTCTTTAGATTAACTTTAATTCATCATTTTCTTGTACTCGTGTGCTTGCGCCCCTTGGAGACATCCTGTTTATCTCCTATAGTAATCTTCATCAATAAACACTCATTTTTGGGACTTTGTCTCAAGAGGTCTGTTCCTTACACAATCGTCCGAGCCATTTTTTAATTGTTAACGACAAACCGCGCGAAACACCACCATTAGTTTATTTTTATTTATAATTTTTCTTCATGTAGGATATGAACATTCTCTCTCTCATTTTCAATCATACGTTATTCAATAAAATAATATTACACACAGCCTTTGTTTGAGCCCCAATTTCTTGAAAAAAAATTGTGTTCTTGAATAGTATTTTAACCATATTTCAACCATACATTCTTCAATAAAATAATATTATACGCAAATCCAAAATTTTTCCTTATTTTTTAAGCTCACAAACTCAAAAATTTTCTTTATTTTTTAACCACACATTCTTTTGTCAAATCAATATTTCAAAATGCATTTTTTGATAAAAAAAAAAAAAAAAATAGGGCTCAATTTTTATTTATTTTTTTAATAATTCATCTTCACTCTCTCTAAATCGTGATAGAAGTCATTTTGAAATAAGCTATTTAGAACAAATGAATCAGTTTCTTACTTCAACAAGCATAAAATAAAGAAATTGCTTACTTTTACCTCTAAAAAATTTGTAATCAAGCATCTCGATCTTTGATCTTAAGAAAGGTGGTTCTAACAATTAGTGATTGTCCTTGTCCGATCCCCTTATTGTCCAATCTAAGACAGACAGTTAATACGTCCCACTTATTGAACAAAGTTCTATGATCAATCAATGCACTGCCCAATTAGAGATGCTCCTCTAAATCGTGATAGAAGTCATTTTGAAAGAAGCTATTTAGAACAAATGAATCAGTTTCTTACTTCAACAAGCATAAAATAAAGAAATTGCTTACTTATACCTTTAAAAAATTTGTAATCAAGCATCTCGATCTTTGATCATAAGAAAGGTGGTTCTAACAATGAGTGATTGTCCTTGTTCGATCCCCTTATTGTCCAATCTGAGAACAGACAGTTAATACGTCCCACTTATTGAACAAAGTTCTATGATCAATCAATGCACTGCCCAATTAGAGATGCTCCTCTTCATCCCATATTGCTTGCCACGTGTACAACAATGCACATTGTTGCATTGAAGACACACTAGTAGTGAAGTGTGAACTACAAAATAACATAGAAACTATTTTTGTTCTATCAGCCTATGTTAAGCATGTCAACTACAGAGAATCTTCAAGGCCTCGGCAAATGAATCCAGGTGTACAAAAAGGTGTAGTAGGTGTTATAAACCGCAAGCCAAAAACTTCAACCAAATATTCTCCAAGTCTAGTTTACAATTTATACGAAAGCTCTCAGTAACTTGAGCATTGTATGGTGAAGAATCAACCATCCCAAAGTATAGAAGACCAATATCATTCTACCAACTCATTCATCTGGCGACCTTGCCAAAATTCGGCTGTCACCAAACTGATGCCATTTGTGAAAGACCACAACCACTTCAATGACATACTCGTGCATAATAAGCTCATCCTTGAAGGCACAATAGAATGGTTAGAGAGTTACCATGACAATGGTGCAGATGAACTGCATGCAAAATTAGGTAATGCTGCTGCAAACCGAGCCTGACAGGAACGTGAATGAACAAGCAAAGCAGAGGGATAGGACCTTAAGCAAAGCATCACAATCCTTCACTTAACAGAAACTCACACTGGATGAAGGCCAACTACACTGCATAATCAGATAAAACATCCCACGACAATAAATCCACGTACACTTTAACAGAATCAGCCAACTACAAACATAATATGTCAATTTGTAGTGGGCTCTTTAAATGATAAGAAGATATCACAACAGAAAGATACCTACGAAATCAAGCCAGTTCCCCGATGCTACATAGGACCAATAATAACATGTCTCACGCTAAATTTAATCACACAAGAATAAATCCAATGATTGGGTATAAATAACCAACATGGACAAGAATTAATCTAAAACCACCTATAGACACTGTTTGTTTGTGTTTTTATCCCTCCCTTCTGTTGTCAGTTAATTAAGAAAAACAACAGAAACCCAACAAAATAGCTCAACCTCAGGCTTGTATTCCTATTTCTTAGATTTTCAATTAGCTAGGTATGAGGTCTTTTGGAAGGTATACTCAATTACGATTCTTGAAATTCTTCAGACAGCAGAGAGATTTTGATCTCTTAACGTCCTGTTTTTGCACGTTTCATTCCACTGGTATTGAAAGGTGAGATGCTGCCACCTGGTCCAGGACTCTCTTCTCTGAAATTTGAATTTAGGAGGGCTAGTTCACGCAATTGTTGTCTCTTAATAAAATCCTGCGACTCATCCTGAACAAAAATGAAAACGAGAACATGAAAAGTTCAAGATACCAATCGATAATGTTATGGATGGAATGAATATTTCGTATTACCAAGAGAAAATAATAACATGAAATAAGAAAACAAAACCAATAATAAAATGTGATATAACATGCTTCACCCTCAATGAGAGAGCTTTGTGTTATATCGAAGAAGAGAATTATAATGTGTTTTGGACTCTCACCTCTCTGTTCTCGCTCTACTATTGATACACAGATTGGAGGCTCGCCTTAATACCGGGAAATATTAGGCCGACCTAATACATGTGAGAACCGTGGCCGAGGGAAAAGTGTAGATTAAATTAGGCTCCAAACATCCAACAGATAATTCTTAGCATGAATGATTCGGTGAACATTTCAGCTTGTGTAGTTCAGTTTAACAGATTACCATCTCTCTATCTTTACTTGGGAAGTGAATGGCTCAAGTTATTTTCATATGAGACAAGAAAGTTCATGTATTTATACTAGTTTACACAAAATATTGAGGCATGATACAAGTATCTCAATGGAGCTTCCTTGAAGTTCATTTTCATTATAATTTTCTTTGGGGACAAAACCATGGAGTTGGCACAAAAAAAAGAGGGTCATGAGAATGTCAAAGAAACAAAATTGACTGATTTTTCGAAGAGAATACATAAAGATTTGTTTGAGATTAATACCACAGGTTTGAGCAGTTCTTCTATTATCTCTTGAGCTTGCCTCAGTCTGATATCAACAATATTAGCAGGTAAATCAGCCTCAATCAAGATGTAGAGCGGTTCATTCAAATGCTCATAACCTGGTCGTCCCCGGAGCCTCTCTTCCTTAACATTGACAGGCACAAATAGAATTAAAATCCAGATAGTATTGAAGACAAAAATAAGTCGCTTTTAATATGAATCTCTAAAATGAATGATGCAGTACCAACTCAAATTATGTCTACATAATAGGTGCTTCAGCTTTATTTTGAAGCCTATATTAAGATTACCAATTAATAATAATTTGGAGGAACAAAGAATTTAAGCCTTGAGTTTGTGATGACGTCAGGTTAAACAAAGTTACAGCAAAAATTCATATAGCGAGCTCTTAAAATTATTGAGAATAAAGTTAACCTTGAATACAAGCTTGCCCTTTTTTCCTTCCTTTGAGGGTTACAATTATGATGTTTGGCTGCTGGGAATCATTGCAAAAGCATATATCATAGCATAGCCATTCGAAGAAGTTGACAAAAGTTAAAGAGCAAAAAGTAAACAAGAAATCTAAGAATCGGTCCCATAATCCTTTCAACATTGAGCTGAAGGTTTGATTTTATCAGAGGATCACAAGGAAAAGCTTTAAAAAACTCGATTATGAATTACAAGTTTTCTAGACTCCAAAGGACGGAAACCTAGTAGGAATATTTTTGAAAATCAGATCAAAATATAACCAACAACGGCTCTAATGTGGACTTGCCTGGGTTTCAGGCTATACAAGTACAATCAAAGGAGCCTTCTTTAGCGAATAGAATTCCAAAATGTCCCTCTTTTACTTTTTTTCTTGACCGTTTCGTTGTGTGCATCATTCACAGGTTTTCAATCAAATATATAGCTACTTCATAAAGAGTCTTCATAAGTAATAATTAACACCACAAAAATGCATCAAAGTACGGTGAGAGCCCTTGCATTACCTTGTCCGGGTCCTTTATTGAACCTTCTCCTCTAATATACACGCGGCATCCTGTAGTGGCTTCCACTCGCTTAAGTGAATTTCCTCTAGGACCCAAAAGCCGCCCGACAAAATTGAACTAAGAATCAAAGTCGTAATTTAGATAATAATGGAATGAGAAGCACTCTAGATTTAAGAAATGAAAATGAACTGAATGTTCCTAGAAAAGTAGAACAACAAACAATCTTACATTTGGATAATTCTCTACAGGAATTTCTAGGCGAACAATCCTTTTCACAGTGTATGAACTCGGACTTGCTGGTGCTCCTTGCCAGTCCATTGTCATTCCTGTAGGTCCACTCAGTCTCTGCCATGTAAAGAAGAATTAAGACTGTGTCTATTTTAAAGCATAAAAAAGAAGAAGACATGCCTAAAGAGAGAGAAAAGGGAAGCATCATCTCGGCATAGATGTGAGGAACAATCTTAGAACCAAGACAACATAGAATTATAAAATATAACAATTAACTTTTGTAAGAGCAAATAAATTATTCCAAGTGTTCGAACTCGAAATTATACATTAAAATCTCCTTTTCATTTCTTGAGAAATAAAATCTTAATTTTTATAAAAAACAAGATGAGTTCTACCAAGCAAAAGAAAGGTTATAGAAGGTTCACTCTGTCAGTATCCACTAATAAAGCAAGCCAGATAGAGATTTTAAGACAACGCCTATTTAGAATATTATAAATTGTATATAATAAACTTGTTTACCTATTACAAAGCAGAAAACTCTATTTATAGTACTACAAGTAACTCTAAAAGGAAAGATTGTGTAATAATATCACAACCAACTATTAAAGAAAATAATCTCATACAATTGAAAAATATTATGGAAAATAATTTTTATAATCTTTTCATATATTTAACATCCCCCTCAAACTCGGTGTAGTGGCAAACAAATTGAGTTTGAAAATTTAATTGATCCAATCAAATCACCATCTTCCAAGGGTCAAAGGATACTTAATTACTTGAATGCCAACCAAGCCAAACAAAGAACTCGAAGCTAGTATGAAAGAAAAATCAACATCCACCAATCTAACCAAACCATCATCGAGACTAAGAATGTACCCACAAGTATAACTTAACAAGAACCTCAAATTTTTTTATAACTAGAAACCAAGTTTAACAGTAGCACTTTGAAACATGGATTGTAATCCACTCAAAGATGAAGGAGAGAAAGACTGATCAAAGAGGAACCTAGCACACAAGGAGGTTAAGACAATGTGATTGAAATACCTTCGATGGAAAAATAACATGATTTTGCCAAAAAGAGAGAAAGGGGAAGAATTAGCTTGAGAACAAAATAGCAGTTGAAACTCATGAACACCAGGTCCTTGGAATCTACATTTCTACACTAAATATTAAACAATTTCACCACCAGAATTACAATTGTGCATCGAAAAATTTTGATTCACGATCAAGCACCAAAGAAATTAATTTTGTGCAAAAGACTAAGAACCAATCGCTAATATGTTTGCCGCTATAAAATTGCCTATGTATCCAGTGGATGTCAAGAATGCTTTATGTAATGGAGGGCGTTGGGTGTGGAAGTTCCAGAACAGGCAACAAGAATTGATTCTTAATTGGGAACAACATAAAATCTTCACTAAATAAATTTTCAGCACAGCAAAGGGAGAAAATCTCTACTAGAAGTTTGATTTTGTTAGGGCCCGTTTGATTCTCATTATTGTGGAATGAGAATGAAAAATATAGTCGTTATTGGGCCCCACACAAGAGATAGAAATTCAAAATTGATGGCTTGATGTGATGAATAACGTTCATATTTTTCATTTTTATGGATGAAAAATGAGAAACAAACGGAGGCTTAATAAAAAAATTGTAACAAAAAAGATTTAATATAGCAAAGCACAAAAAAGATCCATATTAGCTGTAAACCAACATCAATTGATCCTGTGAAAGAACTAGAACCCATACAAATTTAGCACCAAGTCCTCCAAATCAAGGCAAGGATTTATCAGATGCACAACAGTCGTAACCAATGAGATTTGAATTAATTCGAAACTAAAATTCAGATTAAATTAAGAACAAAAGAAGACTTGATTGGACAAAATATACAAGAGTAAAAGAATTTGGCTAGACGAGGGTATTTAAACAAAATAAGAAAACTTGGTCGGACGAACGGCATGAGGCTGCTCAAAAGTTTATAAGTCCAACCCAAAATTAAATTAAACCAGATCTAATACCACGTTAAAATATTATAAAATGTTTATAATAAATTTGTGTACCAATTAAAAAGTAGAAGACCCCATTTATAGGGCTAGATGTAATTCTATAAGGAAATATTGTGTTATAACTAAGGAAAATATCTTCAACGCACTTTTCAACCAACGAACTAGTTCACAAAGAGACAAAAAGATAACTCTCTCTATGGTGAATGAGGGCAAATTTAAAACAAGCACGAGGCTAGTTATCAGTCTTTACAACATCCATGGTCATGTGGTTGTTGTAACTTCCAGCCGCTTTTTCACAATTTTACAACAGATATTAAATAGACCTATTGACTAAATTAACTTGATAATGATCACTAATACAACATAACAAATTGTACCGTCTTAAATTAACTTCTGTTTATTTAGGATGAACATTGCTAAACCATCTCTGAAGTACTTAAAGCATTAGAGAATCTAGTAACTGTCATCGACAACTCAAATTATTATCCATGTTTACAACCATCATCTCAAATTAGCATGCAAGGTTATTATCATCTTTAATTAACTAAAAGCATGTCGTTGGCTCCATAAATTGGAATAAACAGACCAAACTACATCATTGTTCATAGCTTACGATAAGCTCAAATATCTATCTTTCACCTTTTTTCCCTGTGAGATGGAGAATTCTTTGGGTGGGGAAGGAATGGAGTTTTCAAAGGCAGTCATGAGTTTTCAAGTAGCGGAACATAATCAAAATAGAGTGATGGATTCATTTAAAGGTACCTCAAATCTATGGTGAACAGAACTAAAGGCCACAATTGCGGGTTCCAGTGGGAAGAATGTACACTGTAAATGAATCTAACAAGCGTTGCCATATGACTTTTGCATACACCTATCTACTACAGGTCTCAAACATTTATTGCCAATCTCGTCCTAACATTTGCAATATTATGCATTTACTAGATAGTACAAGTAAACATGGCCATTCTTGAAGGACCTATTCATCTTTCCCAATAGAAATTGGGTGTTCAACATATCAAGTTAATTTGTGCAGGTTCCATCGTGCTGCAAGAAAAATGAAAACTCCAAAAAGTTCAACCACAAAGTACATTCCTCAAACAAACACAATGGGTACATATGTTGCTTCGGGTACAGGCATCGGATACATCATACAAGTACATATCAAGCCCCTGTTTGGTATTGATTTCAATCAGATTTTAATATAAGTCAAAGTCAAACAATCAATATTAACCACACATTTCAAAAAATTTTATCAAAATTTACTAAAAATCTAATTTTAATCCCCACCAAACAGAGGCGAAAGATCCTTTTTTCCTAAAATCTCGGGCATGGGGATACGGTCAAAAGAACCAAAATTTAGACACTGGTGGATGCACCTAACAATAATATATATTTTTTATTTTATGTAATAAAATTAAAGAAATGTGTGAATTAAATATTTGATTATATTGAATTTTAATAATAAAAATAACATGAAAATATATTTTAAATCTAACAAGTGATAATGATAAAGTTGATTTAGTACATACATAAAAAGATGAACAGAAGTTGAAAAGGCTTCTATGTTTTTGACTTGCCTTGGGAACCTACCGTATATTGAAATTATAATTTAATAAACCATTAATAAAGTTACTCCACCAACGCCTACATAAGAGAGAAATAAAAACAAATTGCAGCTTCACCGCTACACCACATAACTTTCCCATACCATGTCTTGTCAACACGGGTACTTCACCCCAAATGAAGAGTTTGAGCATCACAGATGGGCTCAAAATCCTTTTAAACATTTAAAAATATAAAATTACTAGAATAGATAAAAGAGGAGTTATGTCTTAGCTTTGGTATACAAATTAGGAAGCTGCAAAAAGAAATCACAAACCAAGTTCAAAAACTTTGATGACCAGCATATAATCAAATTCATCATGCATCCCAAAAACCTTTAACAACATTTATATTGGCCAAATCATCGAGCTATAGTAAATGTGAATCTTAGACAATGCACAAAAGGACTCACAAGGTTGGCAAGGAAATACCGAAATAGTTCTACAGGTTTATTTCCCAACACAAATCCAAAGTTGCTACTCACATTCACACGCCGTAAGCAGCCTCTTTTCATAGGAAATGAATTGAGAGTTTTGATAATCACTACCCCAATTACTGAGTACACGAAGAAGGGAGAATTTCACCGAATTCCTAAAGCTTGTAGAGCCCTTCTAGATATTACTTTATTTCTTACAACAATTACTCGTCTATAAGTTCAGATGTTATCCCATTAGTTAGTTAAGTTTTCGTTCTAGCTAGGATTTTTAACATACAAATAGGACTGCTGTTGCTAAACAATTCTTTGTACACTAGATATGATACTGACATTCACTTAAGCAGCCTACACTGATACCAAAGGTGCAATATTAGAGCAGTTTCAATTTTCTTTTCAGTACAATGACATTGCACTTCCATTCCATACTTCTGTTTAATTTTTTAATTTTTTTTTTTTTGGGGGGGGGGGGGGGGGGGGGGGGGGGGGGGAAAAGAAGATAGAGTTTTGAGAGGAGTGTGGGGTAGAAGGTGTGATTGATAAAGAAAATAAAAATTTCGGATTCTGGAGGTGCAAAGAAAAGTTTTGGGTATAACATAAAAAAAAATTTTTTTTTTTTATTTTTTTTTTTGGGGGGGGGGGGGGTTCAATATAACATAACCACATTGATTGACATGTAATATAGAAGTAACCAAATGATCAGAAAACTAATTACCTCCTGCGGAAGTCCATTCCAACCAGCTAACCCCGTACCAGCGACATTTGATAAAATATTTGATGAAGACATGGGACTAGGACTTCTATGTCTTAGTCTATCAAGTTCACCAAAACCTTGGTTTGGCATAATCCTGGAAACCCGTACTATCTCTGTAAAGATACAATGATAGGGCAATAGTAAGATGACACTTCAAAATCAGCAAAACATAACCTTTGAAAAATGCTAGATCACAACAGTTATTTAACATGAGAGTTAGAACATCCTGTTGTAACTCTAAATAGTGGTATTTGCAGATTTAATATGAATATTACATCTACGAATATCAGTCAACAAAGCCTTTTTTTAACACGTTTTACTAAATCTAAAAGCTAGAAGGAGAACTCTAAATGCATCGCTCCACGTGAGATGCCACCAATCAATAAAAGGAAGTATTGATCAGTTTCAAAAGTATAATAATAATACCAAAGACAAATCAAAGGTGCCAGAACAAGTGAAACGCGGATATCCAATGAAGTTTGTAATAGCATTATTACCTACTATGCAATACTATTCTCAACCACCCCTCACTCAACACTTACTTTTGTGCTCCTCTCCAGTAAATTAACAAATTCCTGTAGTTATGCCAACCCCATAATTTGAGGTCCACAGTGGAGAAAACTGGTTGGTGTTTTTCCATGAAACTGGACCAATCCCAAATAAGGGTCAGATATTTAGATTTTCTCACATAACTTCCAATAAAAAAAAAATCATCAATTTTCGCGAGAACTAGAAAGCTAAGGAAAAACCGACAAAGTTATACAAATGTGGCCTCGTTATCACTTCAAATAGACATTACAAGAACATATGTGCATCAACCCTATTCAGATATGCGCTGACTATTAAGTTCAAGAATTTTGGTTGCCACCAAAACGGATCGCAATGAAATTGTTCAAATGCAATAAAAATACACAATGTTTGATTTCATTACCAAGGGCACTGTTGGGTATTGATAGCCAATAAATCCGTGCGATGATGGAAAATAGTTGTCGGAAATTTATCGACACCATAAACTTGGATCGACTCGGAAACGACATATACTTTTGGATGGCCCAAGTTTGGGTTCTGGATGGTTATGTTAGCCCATTTATGTGGTTAGTTGTGAGAATTATTTAGTAGCCAATTTAGTGGACTTTGGCACATTTGGAGGGAGTGTTTGGC
>CAIGRT010074361.1:0-13026 GCA_903798405.1 Fraxinus platypoda | reverse complement strand
ACTGATCCGCATTATAAAGGATCAATTAAAATATATTATTATTACAAATTCTTCTGATTCGATTCAGTCAAATTCAACAAAATTGAGTCTTTATTTCAGTGAATTTTCGAAAACTCAAATCAGTGGAGAATCGGATGTCAAGTGAGGATTCCTCGAAGGATTCAGAGGTAATTGGCTAAAAATATTGATTCGGATGAATAAATATGATCTTCGCAAGCTAAAATGAAGAGTTATAATGAAGAGTTAATTGTTTAGTCAAAGAGATTCGAAGAAAGGGCTTGAAGATTTCAGAGCAAAAGGTATTTGGACTTTTTCCATCTGTTAGCCATTTTTTCTACGTGTTTCTGTGCTGTATACAAATTTTGGATTTACGGTAATCACACTTGATTTCGATTTTTAACTGTGTTTGACAATTACAGTAGGTTATACTATTTATGCTTTGTAGTTTCCATAAAGGGGTAAGTTGAAAAATTGCATCTTTTAAAATAAAAAACATAATTTCTCTTTTCACCTCAATGTTTCTACTGATGTTTACTTTTACCTATCCTGATAGTTTATATAATTTAATTCTTTCTGTTTGTGTAATTTTAAATTAGTTTCAAATATGATCTGAATCTTGCACAGGGATTATTCCAACTGAATGTGGAAAGTGTTTCCAATTTTTCACTTTTTGAGGAAAAAGTGAAAAGAGTATTAGTCGAAATTCAAGAGTTTTCTCTGTTCTATTTACCTGCCTCGTGAAATTAATAGAAAGTGTGGTCAAAATATAACCTTGCAATTTCGTTGAAGAGAACGAGTCAATGAGTGGTTACTTCTGTCTTTTATTTATTGCATCAATTTATTGTTAATGATCCAAGCGGAAGCAAAACGTAGTAATTATATCTTTCCGAAGGTGCTGATAAAGATTATGTTTCGCAAGTGTGCTAAAAGCAAAACCACTCATTATCCACATATATCGTGAGATCCAAAAGTAATACCCACTTATCCACAACTTATTTTTGGCTGTTTATAAACACTTGTCAAACATATGCTAAGTAGTAATACCGTGTTAGAATGATTGCACAGCAGGTATTCAACTCGAGGGTGAAGTTAGTCTAGTTTATGTGCACATTTGAGGACCATGACTATAGATATGTGCTTGATAGTGTTACACTGATATAACCTTTATAATTATTCTTGGAATTGTTTCAGTAGTATGGCAATTCCAGTGGATCCCCCAGATGGGGTTGGATCTCGAGGGAAGCATTACTATTCCATGTGGCAAACCCTTTTTGAGATTGATACAAAATATGTGCCAATCAAGCCTATTGGACGAGGGGCGTACGGCATTGTCTGCTCTTCAATCAACAGGGAAACCAATGAAAAGGTTGCTATCAAGAAGATAAATAATGCCTTTGAAAATAGTATTGATGCACTGAGAACTTTGCGTGAGCTGAAGCTTCTTCGTCATCTTAGACATGAAAATGTGATAGCTCTGAAAGATGTCATGCTGCCTATTCACAGGGGAAGTTTCAAGGATGTTTACTTGGTTTATGAGCTTATGGATACAGATTTGCATCAGATAATTAAGTCCTCTCAGATGCTTACAAATGACCATTGCCAATATTTCCTCTTCCAGGTATATGATTCTGTATATTAGTTATTATTCACCTCTCTTGTAGCTTCAAACAACGAAGTGATTGGTTATTTGTGAAGTTTGAGCAGATCAGATCTGTGCAGACCAAATAGATACTACCTGATCATTACACAATTCGTGATTCTATAATGTATGCTAAAATGGATGAATGTCTAGTAAGTTCTCGTCCTATCTCTGTGATTTCAACTACTCATAATGGGAACCATCCATGTAAAGGCTCCACTAAAATCAAATAATCAAATGGCAGTCTACTTGCATGGTTGAGATATGGTGAAGGCTGCAGCAAATCCATAGATATGTAAAAGAAGAACACAGTTTTAGCCTCTGGATTTAGCTATTGGATCATGGAAGTCTACTTACATGCTTCATGTGGTTTTGTACCACCGATAACTTTTTTCCTCTCCTATACTTTGATGCCATTATTTAGCTGTCCATATGTATATATACTTTAGAAGCATTTGGTGAAGTCAAAGGCAGTATTGTCACGACTTTTGGTCTAATGCTCCATGGACAAATATCTGCCTAGTAGTCTTTATAGTTATGAAACCCAGGAGAGGACTGATAGGACTAGTTTGTTTATATGTGGAGGAGCAAATCTAATTGTTGAATTTGGCTTAGGTCTTTAGTCTTACGATGCTTCACTAAGGCAGAGCATGATTTTGTTTCTTCAAGACCCCAAGGGATCAATCGTGAATATGGGACTTAATTACTTTCTTGATATCCTTTTCATGATATTGACCACTTTTTCTTTTGGTTAACATTTTATATCCTAAAATCTGTGAGAAACTTCCCCTGCTTCTGTCAGCCTTTCGGGTTAACTCTTCTATGTTTTTGAAGACAGTTACTTAGAGGTCTGAAGTATCTACACTCGGCAAACATTCTTCATCGCGATTTAAAGCCTGGAAACTTACTTATCAATGCGAACTGTGACTTAAAAATATGTGATTTTGGGCTTGCACGTACAAATAGCAGCAAAGGTCAATTCATGACTGAATATGTGGTCACTCGCTGGTATCGGGCACCAGAGCTCCTTCTCTGCTGTGACTATTATGGGACCTCCATTGATGTGTGGTCTGTTGGCTGTATCTTTGCAGAACTTCTTGGTAGAAAAGCCATTTTTCCTGGTACAGAGTGTCTTAACCAGCTTAAATTAATCATCAACATCCTCGGTAGCCAGAGGGAAGATGATCTCGAGTTCATTGATAACCCAAAGGCTAGAACATACATTAAATCACTTCCTTACTCCCCTGGAACCCCATTTTCTCGCCTTTATCCTAATGCCCACCCTCTAGCTATTGATCTATTACAGAAGATGCTCATCTTTGACCCTTCAAAGAGAATTAGCGTGACTGAAGCACTTCGACACCCATACATGTCTCCCCTGTATGATCCGAAATGTGACCCTCCGGCCCAGGTTCCTATCAATCTTGACATGGATGAGGATTTAAAGGAAGAAGTGATCAGGGATTTGATGTGGATGGAAATACTTCAATACCATCCAGAAGCTGCCACAGGTAACATGGATGTAAGACTCTGCACTTGAGTTTTCTACATTGCTTATGACGTGGCATTGGAGCTCGTTGGTTTCTGGCATCAGAACTTTTATGGTAATCTTGCTTTCTCTCTTAGTTAATTTTATAATAATGGGGACATTGATTTGAGCCGTTTGGTTCGTTTACGTACTTGTTATTTCCATTTGGAGGATGTTTTTAGGCGTGATGACGTGCATTGTAGCTTGTAAATAGTTTTTTGTTGAGAACTTTTCCTTGTACACTATTTATTATATGAGAGAACACTATCATGTCCATATTGTTCTGAGTTGGTATGGTATTTTTCCCTTGTTTATTTACTCAAATAGTGCTTGTTCCTGGGCCCATGGTCATTGAATTGGAACACTAAAGTTGATACGAACTCAAAATAAATGAATGTTTTTGAATGCACAAATGTAAAAAGAAACCCAAATATTTGAGTCCCAAAAATGGAGGCTTTGAATCTTCAAAGATAATTTCTTGTGCAAACCTCACACTAAGGGCCCAAGGCGTGCATGTTAACTCTAGCTCATTGGGCCTTGAATTAATGGAATCACATGTGGGTATTCTAAAAGGTTGAACCCCAACCTTGTGGGTATTCTAAGATATACAGACATGAACTCAAAAGAGTCCAGTGTATGTTCATTTAAAGACAATATTCGTCCCATGGAGATCAGTTTACGAAATGGTAGCCGGCTAGCCAAGAATGGTATCGCGTGCTTCCAAAACAAGCAAATTATCGTACCCTGACCGCGCTTCTCTTTGTCAATGCTCACCAAGATCATAATGAGAGATGGTTGCCGGCTAGCAAATATTGAAATTTGAATACTCAATCGAGTCTAAGTTGGATGAAATTGCTAGTTTAAAAATAAATGAGTTATGATATCATATTAAGACTTTAATCTTAAGAAAAGTAGTCCAAAATTTTCTACGTAAGATTAATGCAACTAAATAACGTGAGTTGCTACTTTAGCAATCGAAGCACGCAGACCGTACGTATTGGTTTTTTTTGTCCACACTGTGATGCAGAAGATTTGATCCTCTTCAAATCTCTTATCTCCACCAACAGTAAAGATGAAAAAGAAATATTTGGCTCAGATGTTGCCTTTGTAATGAAGCAAGTTCAAAGAATGGATAACAAAACCTTTAGAAGCTAATTGGTAGTGACAAGATTACACACTCAACACAGTTATATATATTATAAAGAGATATTATCACTTATTCATTGCAGTTTGTACCTTTAAGAACCCGTTTGGCATGATTTTTGCTTCTACTTTTTTTATAGAATGACTTCTCAAGAAAGCTACCTTGAATCGATTTTCTATAAAAGTTCTTCTAATTAAACAAAAAAAATTCAGACAATTATTTAAATATATTTGAAAACAACCTTTTAATCCCAAAATTAGTTTTTTTTACTTTTCAAAAGTCCTGTCGAATCATCGTAAAACTCTTATCTTGAAGTACTCGTCATCTATATTGGGCATATGAGCTTTAAAGTTTGTCAACTTGTGAACAGTAAAAGAAAAATGTGTCACCACTAAACTAGTGCTTTATAGGTTTCCCAAAGCATCAACCCATTGAAATTTATGTACGTCCAATCCATGAATATTGCGTCGTAGATTAATTATTGTTAATGTGCGGAGCCAGTAAGCAAATCAATCTATTGAAATTTCGTCAAAGATAATTTAGAAATTTCATTCATGTTATTATAAAAAAGAGGAGTTGGAAAATATAGGCTATGCAATTTCTCTTGTAAATTTTCTTTTCGTCGTAGTTAATTACTGTAGCGACAAAATATCACATAATCTTATATTTAGGTGAAACTCTATAAATGTTGGGTGTTCTTGTTTATTCATTTTCTTTTTACGAATTGATTGCTCTTGGTAGAATAAAATTAGGGTTTCTAATTCTTAACATATAAATAGAATAATAAACTTTTTATATGCAGGCGTGAACACGGTCCGATCTATTAATGGAGCATGCTAGTAAGGATACAATTGGTAAGGGAAAAAAAAAAAGGGTCGCAACCGAATTAAATAACATATTGTGAAATCGACTCAAAGTTGAACTCCTCAACTATAAAGTTGAAAGAAAGTAAAGCCGCTGCAACCCTTATCCCTTAACTACTACTAATCTTCTTTTAATATCTTGTAGAATAATGATATTCATCCTCATTGGAGTTGAGCTCCAGACTATGTGGCAATTACATGACATTAAATGATAGATATGACTTTGTATTTAAATGAAGCTATCATTTAATATCATGTAATTGTCACATAGACTGAGGCTCAATCCCAGTGAAGATGGATAGCATTACTCTATCTGATATGACCTTAGTTTTGACCCTTCAAAGTTCAAACCGACCATGTCAGACTAACTTTGTTGTAGAATAAATCAATTGTATATTTTATATGATAATAATTAAAATAATAAAAAATAGTCTAATTGCAGTAAGTAATTCACGATAAGGCGGTGGTTTGGTTTATTTGACATCAGCTTATCATTCTTGGACAATCTTATATGAAACATTTTCTATGATAAGCAGATATTATTTTCAACATCTTATAAAATTTAAGTATGGAGAAACAAGTATCATGATACACGAAATAAGATTCTTTTAGGATCTTGATTTCGATTAGTCTAATTTATTTATTTATTTTCTATCCTCACAAATGGAACCCGGTCAACTGTAAAAAAATTAGACAATTTCTAAAGCCCCATATAGGTAATGCCAAAGTTTTAAAATTCTCATTTTAGAGAATTTCATTAAAAAAATTATTTTAATACATTTAATTTGTAGATAGAAATTCTATCATTGAATAAAATAGTAAATATTATTGAATGTCTTTTCAATTAGTAATACTAAAAATAACAATAAAACTAAATTTGTTGACATAGAAAATTGTACAAACAAAATTTAAGCCAACTTTAAGTGTAAATAAGGATTTTTATTGATAATTACTTACAAATTACAAGTGTTTTTATCAAATGAGATATTTGAAATATGAAGTTTTTAGGCTTTCTATCCCTCATTTCCCTAAGGATACCGTCATCATTTTTATAGGAAAAGATGAGTATGTATCTTTCATATTCCTGTCTTGTCAACAACAGCACCAAGTTGGGAACTTGTGCCAATGGCTTAAATCCTGATTGGTTGCTGTCAAATCAACATACAGTACTGAGTTGGGAAGATACGCCAATGGCATATCTGATTGATTGCTGAGGTCGGCTCCATCAGGTTATCATGAAGTCACCTTAAATGAGGTCCTCAATAATTAATGAACTGGTTAGAAAATGAATCTATAGCATATGATTGGTGGAATTGGTGGGCGATGACGTAAGTCTTTCCAAATATCTTTAATTGATTGAATGTTTTGACAGTATGTAAGGAATCTACAATCATTATGTCCCTCAAATCGTGGCGGTCATAAGTATGAGTTGACCTTGCAGATTCGACCTTAATTTAGCATGAGCTCAGTGTATAATGTTATTGCTTTTATAATAGAAATTTGTCTAAATGTTACAGTACATGCAACCTTAGTTCAACTTGCTAATGAGCAAACTTTTTATAATTTCTTTAAGAGGAAATTTATCTAAGTGTTGCAGCACATGCAACCTTACTTCGGCTTGCTGACAAGCAAGGCTTTTATAATTTCCTTAAGAGGAAATTTATCTAAGTGTTGCAGCATATGTAATCTTAGTTCGACTCGTTAACAAGCAATGCTTTTGTGATTTTCTTGATAGAAAATTTATCTAAGTGTTGCAGCACATGCAACCTTAGTTCGGCTGGCTAACGAGCAAGGCTTTTGTGATTTCCTTGTTAGGAAATTTGTCTAAGGATTGCAGCACATGCAACCTTTGTTCGGCTTGCTAACGAGCAAAGCTTTGGTGATTTCCTCGATAGGAAAGTTGTCTAAGTATTGCAGAATATGCAACCTTAATTCGGCTTGCTAACAAGCAATGCTTTTGTGATTTCCTCAATAGGAAATTTGTCTTAGTGTTGATTTGTTTATTTCCTCGATAGGAAATTTGTCTAAGTGTTTAGTTCGGCTTGCTAACGAGTAAGGTTTTTGTGATTTCCTCGATAGGAAATTTATCTAATGTTGCAACACATGCAACCTTAGTTCGGCTTGCTAACGAGCAAGACTTTTGTGATTTCCTCGATAGAAAATTTGTCTAAGTGTTATAGCACATGCAACCTTAGTTCGGCTTACTAACGAGCAAGGTTTTTATGATTTCCTTGATATGAAATTTGTATAAGTGTATGATTGATGATCTTATTGATTGCTTCAACTTGTGGAATATTGGTTTGTTTAAGACGAGTGTGGAATTGATTCCCCGATGCTGAAATATCATCCATGACGGTATTTTGTCGCGAGTTTTTTTGGAGAGATAGGGTTGCTTATACAAGTTAGGGTCCTCTTTCTAGCGCCAAATTTTTGACGTCGAAAATTGTATAAACAAAATTCAAGCCAACTTCAAGTGTAAATAATGATTTTTATTGATAATTACTTACAAACGACAAGTGTTTTTATCAAATGAGATATTTGAAATATGAAGTTGTTAGACTTCCTCTCCCTCTCAAATTTTTGACGTCGAAAATTGTATAAACAAAAATCAAGCCAACTTCAAGTGTTAATTATGATTTTTTATTGATAATTACTTACAAACTACAAGTGTTTTTATCAAATGAGATATTTGAAATATGAAGTTGTTAGACTTCCTCTCCCTCCTTTCCCTAAGGATACTGTCCTCCTTTTTATAAGAAAGGATGTGCCTGTATCATTCATATTCCTGTCTTGTCAACAACAGTACCAAGCTGAGAACCTGTGTCAATGACTTAAGTCCTGATTGGTTGCTGTTAAATCAACATACAATACCGATCTGGGAAGGTACTCCATTGACATATCCTAATTGGTTGCTGAGGTCGGCTTCATCAGGTTATCATGAAGCCATCTTAAATGGGGTCCCCAATAATTAATGAACTGATTAGAAACCGAAGCTATAGCATATGCTTGGTAGAATTGGTTGGCGCTGACGTAAGTCCTTCCAAATGTCATTAATTGATTGAATGTTTTGACAGTGTGTAAGGAATCTAGAATCATTATGTTCTCTCAAACTACGACGGTCATAAGTACGAGCCGACATTGCAAATCCGACCTTAATTTAGCATAAGTTAAGTGCATATAACAAACGGACTTAATTAAGTCGCAGATCGGATGTCAACAAAATTTAACTACTCGAAAAATATATAAAAAAATAATTAAATATTAGTTCAAGAACATTTTGTCAATAAATAAATAACAATTTAAGATTACTAATTTTTAGTTAGTAATATTGAATATATAGATAGTTTAGTAAATTTAATTTATCAAAAAATATTTCTTCAATGTAATAAAAATTAAATAATAACGTAAATTCCATCAATACTAATAAAACAACAATTTTTTTAAAAAAATAAGAGATTTTAACTTAACCGTCGAGAACTTATAAAAAAAACAACATCTGATCGGAGATATTGACATCTCCTGCGAATGATCAATTATTGTCCGTAATTGCAGGCGTTAATGGCACTTTCGTAGATGATCATGATGAAGATATGCATTGTAATCTTTTTAGAATCACCGACATTTTTTGATTTCCTTTCACATGTTGTCGGCTAATAGGTTTTGTTAGATTCACTGCACATCAATTTAATTTAGTTCTGGGTTGGTATGGATTAAAATTAAATTTTAATTTAGTTCCTGTTAAACAATCAATATTAACCATATATTTCATTGGTTGCGAAAACGAAGGGCCGAGGGAGTCGACCGACTCAGGTCCCACGATATTTCAAATATATATTACATCAATTTTTATCAAAATTTACTAAAAATTTAATTTTAATCTCTACCAAACAAGGACTTAATTTATAGCTCGAATCACTAGGTTGATAATTTTAGTTTGTTGGCACAGTCCGTGATATATAGTTTAAAGGATAAAATGGATAAATACGAAAAATAAATAAATAAAAAAAGAAAAGAAAAAAATCTGACCGTCCACAACCTAATTTAGAAAAGATTAATGAACGTCGCCGACTGGATAAAAACAATTTACGTAGACTTCAATCTAGACGTGTGACCATTAATTACCTAACGTGGAAAGAGTTGTTCAACACTTTTCTAGAAGGTTAGATGTAAGTGCTGACATAAATTAAAGAATCGTGCAAAGGAATATTCATTTGAAGCAGAATAATCTTCAAAGTTGTAATTTGTGGATCATATCTTCGAATTAAAATCTCGTTTGATATTGTGCCATGTGACAAAATATTATTGAACAGTTTAAAAAAAAACACACAATTTTCCGTCCACAACTTTTTGAACTCCAATGAAATGTAAACTACAATGTCAGCCAAACAATGTACAGATAGCATTATTGTTTTTTCAATACAATAATTCTAACATGATCGGTAAATTTTACTTTTTAATATTTTTATATTATTATTTGAGGATAAGGATACGTTGAATTAAATAAGTTTGTCGATCGTTTTTCAAAGTTCATTTTTTTTGGATCTCACTGTTTCGAGTCTTGACTCTGCCACTTAGACTAGTTGAATAATTATTGAAGTTTTTTTTTTTTTTGGTTAAAACAATAATATTATTATCCTTTTACTTTTTCTTGGTATGTTTATCTTGTTCATTTAATTGATTTTTAAATCCCTCCTAGGTCAATTGAACCCGGTCTATTAATGGATTTTGTTACAGCTCATAATAGGACCTGGCAAAAGGGGGCTTCATCCAAACATGTAGCAAGAAATCAATTTTGAAGTCAAGATTTTGATTTTGGAAATAAAGGACTGGGTAGTAACACGTGCCAGAAAATTATTTGGCAATTCCCTGTGGAGTTGGTAAATGGGTGAATTTCTACCATTAGAGTGGAAATATTTTATAATTTTATTTTTCAATTTTTTTAGCAAATTATATATAAATATCTTAAAAATAAAACTAAAAAACTATGAAAGGTATGTGTAAAACATGTCTACATATTCCGTCTTTCTAGAGGTCTAATCTTTTTTTTTTTTTTTGATGAATTAGCTATCAAGCCTAATAGAAATATTTAAAAAAAAAAAAAAAATTAAAAATTCACTGTTACACCTGCTCTAGTCAATATCAGATAAGGATAAGGTATTTTTGAAACATCAGACTCACTTTTACGATTCTAGATGAGTGATAAGGAGTGGGGGAACAATTTTTCCATTTGTACATAAATGTGGAACAATTTTTCCATTTGTACATAAATGTTTCCACGGAAAACCACCCAAATACTCACAATTGGGTCCCACTGTGAATGATCTGGTGAATTTCTGTTGGTTTTGCTTCTGTACATGAAGCAAATCTCGTGGAGGAAATTGACGACCTTGAGACATAGTCTAAGAAACTAACGGATCAAGGGCGGCGTAGGGGGTAATTTTTTTATTTTTTTTTAATACTGGATTGATACATTAAAAAAAAAAAAATTCTATTAGAAAAAAAAAAAAAATTCATTACAAAAGTAATTGGGCTTAAGGGCAGGTTTACACCCCTGTAAGGGATAAGACCATCACACTGGATTAATTCTCACAAAATTTTAAATATAGGATTCAACAAACAGTAAATTAAGATTGATTCAATTGACACCAAATGAAGAATAGGTTTCAGACCACAAAATGTGAATATTATTGTAATAGAAGAAATGAAGAATCCATGGCATGTGAAGTTAACTGGACAGTGTGTTCTTTGTATTTCAATTTCAAAATTCACATACAATTTTGTATATACCCCTAGAATCCTACCCACCCTATATTTCCTTCTCTATTGTAAATATATACTTTGAATTGTTCTATATGTATATCAAAATTTATATAAGGAATTACATAATATTATATGACATTTTATTATTTGTCGATTTAAAACACAATCAACTTTTATCCAATTTTTTTCCTCTATAGTATTACATGACATTTTATTATTTTCGATGTTCGCTTATCTACCAATTTGATGTATAGGTAACAAATCCATACTTTTTGCCATGATTATCTCTCTCCAACCCCTACCCTGCCACGCCAACCCCATTGCAAAGATTTCTCTCTCTCTCTCTCTCTCTCTCTCTCTCTCACACACACACATATACAAACACTATAAAGTATAAATGCAACTTGTATATTTGTAATTGATAAATAAGTTAGTGATAAGTTAATTTAGTAATGTCACCAATAATTTGTGACCTATAAAAACGTGTAATTTTGTAATTAAGGGCATATTTGAGTCCCATTTTTTTTTTTTTATTATTATTATTTTTTTTTGTGTAGAACGTATTTTGGAATAGTAGATTGATGATGAAAAATGTATGGTTAAAAAATAAGGAAAATTTTTGAATGTACGAGTAATATTATTTTTTTGAAAAATGCGTGGTTGAAAAAAAGATAGAGAAATCTATTTTAAAAAAAATGAGGATGAAACGAGATATAAATTTGTAAGCGTGACATACAATTATGTCTTTGTGACATTGTGTGGTTTGTGATTGACATGTGATCGTGATCATAAATTATATGTTATTGTGAATGTGCCCGATTCAATTAAATTATTGGTTAGATGTCACAAAATGTGATCACCTAATTTTGGGAAAAAAAAAAAAAATCAAGATTTAGAATGATGGAGATAAAAAGTGGGAGGTGTAAGAGAGAGAGAGAACGATTGAGGTGAATAAATTAATTATTAAATAAAATGTATTAGAGAGGGAAAGTGTGAGGTTAAGAGAGAGTGATAAAGTGTGATGCGTAGGTAAGAATTTTGGTGAGTTACCGGAAACGTATTGTAAGAGACGGTGAGAAGTGAGAAAAATGAGACGTGAGAGAATCTTTTATATATTATTGATTATTGATATATATGCTATGTACTAGGATGTAATGTTGTGGATCAAATTATCCTAATTTAAAATATAACTTTTCTAAATTTATGTTAGAATAATATATATAATATTATTATCAGACACATCCTCTTGTCCACCTTGATTTCTCGCATTCTTAACTACTAATCTTAGCAAAAGTTAGTATTTAGAAAATTTCCATAACGTGCTAGCTTTAAAAATTTGCTGACAATTGTACGCTAGTCGAATCCACAAATCGCCTACGTCATCTTGAAGCTCGTTTCGAATAATTCAAGTGGACATTGCAAATAATTAAATGAGCATCTCAAAGCCTAACTCGTTTTTGCTTTAAATTTTTTCAATTATTTCATTAACGTTTATTATTTTTGCTCGATAAATTTTTTAATATAATTTACATCATTTTATTAAAATTTTTTACATGGAATATGACATCTTGGTCCAAACGGATATAAAAAATAGTTAAATATACGTCAAACGTACGTCTTAAAAGTTGCGTCTATCTTGTCTTTTCTTTAAAAAATTTCACTTATTTCATTGGCGTTTATTATTTTTGCACGAATTTTTTTAAATATAATTTATATTATTTTATTAGAATATTTTTACATCGTATAACATCAAAAATTTTCGGCACATTACTCCAAATATAATAAATGCCTTTGTGATCGTAAGATCGACCCGTTAAATGCTAGATCCACAGGGATGAATACAAAAGGGCGGATGCAATCCCATATGGAACAAGAAATTGGTGATGGATTTGCCTATGCATGCAACTTTTATCACCGTGGAAGTTCATTCAGGTAGCAAAATCATTGGGCCAGCAAGAATTCCGTTGTCGGACTTTACGGGGGGGATATTTACCGGCAAACTATTTGAGATTTCCGAGTTATGGGCCGAGGGATGACAACGGTGAGAAGAATGGGATTATAAATCTGTCGGTGAAGGTGAACGGGCAGACAA
>CAIGRT010074350.1:0-13745 GCA_903798405.1 Fraxinus platypoda | reverse complement strand
TTTAGGGGCTTAATTATAAAATTTAGAACTTAAATAGTCCAAATTAATTAATTTTAGAACTTCAGGGGCTGAATTATGAAAACTCATAACCTTAAGGCCCAACTTAAATAAACTTTAAACTTTAGGGGCTGAAATATAAATAACTCAACCCTAACCCTAATATTAAATTACAAGTAGGGGCCCCAAAACTTCAAATTTGTAGCCCAAGCCCCCGCCCCTAAAAATTCCTAAACTGAAACCCAAATAGGAAAAAGGCCCCTTCTTCTTCCTTGGTGGCGCCGGCCTCATGTGGCCGGGGCCACCCAGCAATGTTTCCAAGCTGATGCAGCAGAGCGAAGCGCTCGCAGCTACAACAGCAGCACTGACGTCGGCACTGACAGCCAAATTTTTTTTTTTTTTTTAAATTACAGATTTGAAAATACTTAATTGTAAAATTTGAATTTTTTGGAAGAAAATCCTTAATTATATCAAAATCCACATAACATGCTTTATTCCATAAGAACATAATAGAAGATCCAATAACCCGAAATACAAACAACTCGGGATTTTAAAACTTCAATTTCTCAAGAATCAACCATGGAGTGGCTCTGATACCACTTGATAGAAAACATAATAAAAGGGATTATAGATAATTTTAAAACTTCAATTTCTCAAAAATTCAACCATGGAGTGGCTCTGATACCACTTGTTAGAAAACAAGAAAAGGATTATCAATCCATGTGCTTTAATCAAACACTTTTCACATATAAAACTTGATACATACTCCATGTTGAAATCAGAGAAAAAAATAATGCATAAACATACCTTGATCCATAGATATCTGATTGTTTGTCTGAATGGGTTGTGATCTTCCAATTGATTCGTGACCTTCTCTTCAATTTACTCTTTGTTGATGGGGATGCAAAGAATGAAAAGTCATTATCAACATAGGGACCATGACTCAATAAAAATAATAATAATAACTGCATATGTAGTTATTATCTTTCAGTTGTATCAANAATTGATTCGTGACCTTCTCTTCAATTTACTCTTTGTTGATGGGGATGCAAAGAATGAAAAGTCATTATCAACATAGGGACCATGACTCAATAAAAATAATAATAATAACTGCATATGTAGTTATTATCTTTCAGTTGTATCAAATTGGCCCCTCATCAATTTAAAACAACATTCCGGTCTCTACACTATATTTCCATGAAATCTACCCATTAGTCAAAATTAACTTTAACGGATCACTTTAATTGACTAATCTTTAAACAATAGCACCACACATTTTAATATATTACATGTGCCCCATATGTTAGAATTTTTCCAACATTATCAACGTCATGTCCTTCGAAGATAATTTCATCTTCATGTTAACAATGTTTCGAAGTTTAAAGCCTTCTGCAATTTTCCCGTTGTCTTTAAATAAATTCACCCAAGGAGTGTTACCCTAGTCTGTCTTACCATCAATATCAACCTTATCTGTCACCTGGGATTCCTTAGTAGCAACCTCCGAATCAATGTCAGTGTCTTCTTCTCCAAGTGTTTGAGACACACTTGGAGATCTAGTATTTTCATTAAACTCAATCCAGAATTTGTTTGTAGCCTTACTGGCCAAATTGATAAGTAGCTTAGAATTATTTCCATCAATCTTTAAATTATCAGCCGTTACCTTCTCACCTTGCTGCACAATCTTATGAATTGCCTAGGCTGAGGTAGCAGTATTTTTAAATGGGGGCAGCCCACTATGTTGGGCCGAGTTCTTTTTCATTCTTTGCATTCTAAAAATTGACGATTTGACGACAAGGCATTAATATTACTCCTCAATTGAATAAATTAGTGATGGTAATTCATTTTATATAAATTGTGGTTGATATGCATTTATAGGTAGATTTGTATATATATTGTTAGTACGTCTGCATGCCGATGGATTCAACATCTGGTGAGGCTCGGCAGCCACTCGTGCTGGCTCCATCGCTAGCAATTGAAAATACATCACAACCTTAAAGGAATTTTCTAGATATATGTGGACACTACATCTCACATTTTACATCCCATTTGTTTTCAGCGTCTTCTCCAAGCAGATCTGAAATTATCTTGAATCTGCAGAATAAACAATTTCTAGCCACCGACTTTATGCTCTATATATTTGTAATTGAACCTCTAATTTGGTGATGTTCCAGTGTACCTTTCGTCATACCTGAAGTTACAAACGTTTTCCTTGTGTCCATTTTCCCACACACTTGGCAAATTGGCCTGTCACCTCCATGTAAGTTTCCTCCTCTGTTTCTACCTCTTCTTCCACTTCTGTAATTGCTAAAGTTTGTAAATCTTCCACCCATACTTGGCCTGTTGGAACTGATATGATGATGATTAAAACCAGATCTCTGAGAGAGGTTAGCTGAGGTATGGCCAATGTTGATTCGTGCCATCTCATTTCTAATTGAGTTAAGATGTTCAAGCCTGCTTTCATAAGTCATCAGTGTGGACTGAAGTTCTCCCCAAGAGATGTGATCCTTGCTATTGATTTGGACAACAATTGGTGTGTAATCTTCATGTAGGCCTGCCAAGACTTGAGTAATCAGGTCTGTGTGAGTGATGGTTTTGCCAGCAATCTCCAGATTATCAGCAAGTTGCTTCACTTTGTTTAAATATTGATCAATATTCATGGTTCCTTTTCTTGCTTTTTGTAGTTCACCTGTGAGAAATGTGATCCTAGATCTATTTTGGACTCCATAACTCTCCTCAATGGCAGTCCACAGTTCATTTGAGTTGGCTGTACCCATGACCCTCATAGCTATATCAGGAGTCATTGAGGAGTAGAGCCATCCCATCAATAGTTGGTTTGTTGACATCCATTGGCTGTGTTCCGGCTTCTTAACCATCTTAACACTGGTTCCAGGTACACCAGTGATCTGAGTTCCAGTAAATTCTTGAGGACACACATTTGTCCCAAGAATGTATCCTTCTAGATTGTGTCCACGAATAATTGGTAGAATCATGTTTTTCCATAGAAGATAGTTGTTCTTATCCAGTTTCACAGATATGGTTTGGGTTAGGTTGACACCAAAGGGTAAGAGGTGGTTGTTTCCAAGCAGTGGAGTAGCTGTGCTGCTAGAGATCGAAGCTGGAGCAGTGATGGGATCAGCATTTTGTGGTGTGTAACTGGCGTTGGCCATGGCTGCTCTGATACCAACCTGAATTTTATATTGATTTAAGAATGATGATCAACGATGCCGGTATTGCTACTGCTGGTGAAATATATAATACAAAGGAATGTTACAAGAATAGTCTAGAACTTGTGGTTGTTAGTTGGTTCTTGATTTTATGGATCATGTTGGGAATCTTTATACGACAAATCTGGTGGTCCAAAAGTAAGCAGGGAAATGGTTTTAGAGATCAATGAGAGAGGCTACTAATTTGTCAAGTGAGCTGGGAAGAACCATAGCTGATGTGGAGCTGATTCAATGTTGATGTGTTCAAGTTAATTCTCAACACTACTGAGGTAGATATGTATTTAACTTCAACTGATGCTTGAGCAACCAATTGTCGCTTTTTCACAATCATGCCCAAGCCAATTAAAACATCAGATTATACCATAATGGAGCGTAGAATAGCATTATTCATTAATAAATAATCCCCTACATGATGTGTCCACCACATGGATAAAACGGTGTGGTCATATGAAGCATCAATGGATGGTGAGAAAGGTTTGTTAATATTGGACTAATTGAAACTAGTAACAAAATATCGTACTTCGCAATTAGTCATGAGTACTTTCTTTTATATAAAATTATCAAAATATGCCCATCACTTTGACTTTTTACAATATTTTGCATGACCTATGCTTAAATTGATACTTTTTATATATTCGGACTCTAAAATATCTTTTATGTATTTCAACATCGTGAATAGTACTACGAAAGATATTTAAAGTAACATATATCAAATAACTTTCAAGTATCCAAGTGCAGTGGGGTAGTACACGAGCCATTTATGACCAATACGTAGTGAAAGAACCCAAATTGTGACTATATTTTTATCATAAATTTGGGTAGTTGTGTACAATATATATATTGACCGAAAAATAATTGTAATGTAAAAGAAATTTTGGCCAAATGAGCGGCATAAGGCTGATTGCTGGAAGCTGATTTAACCCAAGTTTAGATAAAACATGTTATGATATTATATTAAGACTTGATTTCGTTTTAAAATGTCAATCTTTTTAATAAAAGTAGTATAAACCCTTATATGTTGATCTACATTTCGATATATAATCGATGTGGAAACACATGACATGGGTAATATAAGGGAATTTGTAACTTGTTGATACGAACATCCATCGAGATTCATTTTTATTGTGGATTTTATTATTTATGTTTTCTATTATTGGAAGTCGGTCCATTGAGATTTATTTTATATTGTGGATTTGCTTTTATTATTTATGGTTCTATTATTGGGCTTATGTTATTGGGTTGGCCCAAACCCTTCACTAGTAGGGTTAGGTTTTTACTATTTATTTGATTTTTGCATTGTAATTGGAACAGTTAATGAATTGATGAAATTTAGATTGCTTACGACCAACGTTTTCTTCCTTTCCCCTGACTCTTTTTTTCTTCTTTCGGCTTCTTTCTCTATTTGCTTCTTCTTCCGCTTTTCTGCGTTTCTTATGTTCTGTTGCTGATTATTTCTTCTCTGTTGAATAATTCTCAATATATTCTACATCAAATTTGGTATCAGAGCTAAAACATAGTTTCTTGGCTTAAATTTACATACTGATTTCTTTGTTGCTTCTAACTTGTGAAGACGTAACATAGGTTTTTCTACTCAGAAAACCCATACATGAACCAAAATCTTCATCTTCAACGGACATAATTAATCCCTTCCCGCTGCAACTAGCGCTACCTATTAACTTACACCCTTTCCAGTCGCTACTATAAATTCAATCGGATCACCGCCAAATACCTCCTGCAACCACCACAACTCAGTCGTCACCACCGACTTTCCTTCCACAAATTACACATGCCAGCGTGACTGTAGAAATCGAGAACACCAACAGCCACCATTCCTGTCGGCCGCCGCTTTCTCACAGTCAGTTATAGTTAATGTCGACCGAGCCTGTCTCAATTTCCTACAGTAACCAGAGGGAACGACCGAGCAGACAAAGTCGTGCCTACTAGTAATCCCGTAAATTGTTGCCGGTCCCAGCCTCCATATTTGGGCCTCAGTTTTATCTATGTATAAGTTATCTTGATTGGTAATTTGGGCCTCGATTTGGGTTCCTACCTTTATTATAAAGTGTAATTTGCTTTTAGTTTAAAAAAGTGTGAAAAAATGTATTTTCTAACATTTGTTTTGTAGGTACCTCTCTTTGGCCTATTGATTAGCTCAATTACTTCAACAAACAAAAATGAGACTATTGTTTCTTTGCATTTGGTGCTCAGTTACTTCGACGTACAAAAGGGGAGCTATTATTTCTTTATCTTTAGTTTATATTACTGTTTCATTTTAAAATTGCATCAATTAAATTTTTGTGCTGTTTTATTCTAATATTTACCTACAATTCATGTCCCTAAATCCTTAACCTTGTTATATTTTCCCTTTTATCATACTTATTTTACGTGATTAAGTTGTTAATTAGTATTTGACCATTTCTTTATTATTTTACATAGATCAACAGTATTAGTTTGCCATATTTGGATTTACATAATCTAAAAAAAAAATTAAAAATTGTAAATTTAAATGCTCAGGTTGTTATTTGCAGTTCTTAAACGAGTTGTTTATTGATCTCTCCATACACTTCATTTAGCTGGTAGTACATTGCATGAGGTTGCGTAGTAGTCGTCTTGTGATAACTAGTTCCGGCACACTTCATTTAGCTGGTAGTATATTAATGGCATGATGTTGCGTTGTGGTCGTCTTGTCATATCTAGTTCCATTACCCTGACCATGGACCCTTCCCAATTTGATGCCCTCACCCGACAATTAGCACAACTTGTCACTAACCAACAGCAGTTACAAACTCAATTAGCGGTTGTCCAAACTGAGATGGTTGATACTCATGAAGAGAATAGAGACTTAGCTGCTAGGTTGGCCACCGTTGAGCAAACTCTACATTCGACTGAAGCTCAAAACTCCGAAGCGTCCAGTAATAGGCATTATCGTCATCCCCAAGATGGCCGACAACATGTTGACGTGACCGTAGGGATGGACATCAAATTCGACAACATGAGCGTTTCTTTAGAAACATTAAATTGGATGCACCAACCTTTGATGGTTGCTTAGACCCTAGGGTATTACTCAATGGATTAGAGATATTGACAGTTTCTTTGCCTGGTATGGGTCCCAGAAGACTAGAGAGTCCAATTTGGTAGTCTGAAATTAATTGGCACAGCTCAACTCTTTTGGGAAAGTGTTGAAGAGCTCCTTGAGAGACGCCGTGCTCCCCCTATTGGGAGTTGGGATGACATGAAGCGTCAACTTCAAGAGAAGTGTTTATCCTAATTGTATAGGGATAATTTGTTGGATCAATTGAATGCTCTTACGCAAGGCAATCGACCAATGACTGAGTACATCACTCAGTTTGATGAATTCTAAATGAGATGTCAAGTCGTTGAGGATAAAGTCATGACCTTAAGTAGGTTTAGGCAAGGCCTCAGAGATGATCTTAAATGTGAGCTTGTCCTTCAGGGTGTTACTACTCTTAACCATGTTTATTCTTTCGTCTAAGACTATGAGTTAGTTATTAGGGTTCCGCATAGAAATCGTGGTAACAATCGTACCCCCATCTCTTCAGGGCCCACTCATTTCCCTAAGTCTATCCTGGGGCATCCCCCATCTAAGGTTCTTCTTGTAGGGGAAAATAAAGGTAAAGGTCCTGAAGTTTCGGTCATATTTTCATCTAATTGTCCTAGTAGAGCCCTAGTTATGGAGGAACGTGAGGGTATAGTGAATGACCCATTGGAGGAATAAGTTTATGAGCCTAAGTTTGAAGAATTTGAGGACTTAGATGATAATGAAGATATTTTCTTAGGTTGTATTCGGACCCTCCTCGTGGATCTAGGGCACAGGATCCTTTACTCTCGACACGTCTGGATTAAGTATTGTACGTTGTACCCTTACTCAACCTAAAAATGCATCAATGATTGGCGTCACCGGGTTGTAAAGTCATTGTGGATAGTGGTAATTGCATTAGTTCAATTTCGATGGCTACTATATCCCGTCTTGGGTTGAAACCAGTTCCCCACCCTCAGTCGTATAGCGTATCTTGCATTGATACTTCCTCGATAGCTTTAAAAAAATGTTGTCTACTACCTATTTAGTTTCTCGAATATAAGGATCATATATGGTGTGACGTCATTTCAATGGATGTCGGTCATGTCATTCTTGGTCGACTTTGGTTGTTTGATTTAGATGTAACCATTTATGGTCGATCCTATTCATGTTCCTTTGTGTTTAATGGCAAGAAGATCCACCTTAACCCACTTCCACCGAGACCCGTTGGCTCGTATACGGCAAAGAAAACTGAGGACAGAAAAGGGTTACATATCTTTAATGGAAAGAAGATCCACCTTAAACCACTATCCCCAAAACCATTTAGCTCACATGAAGCAAAGAAAAGTGAGGAACGAAAGGGGTTACATATCATTAACCCTATGGAGTTCGAACGCACACTTGTGGGCGATTCTTTTGTGTTCCATTGAACTCCCAATAGTAGCCCCTCCTGAAACCTAGGCGATCATTCAAGAGTTTCAGGATGTCTTCCCAGAGGACTTACCTGACCAACTACCTCCTTTACGGGACATCCAACATGCCATAGATTTGGTCTCGGGAGCGTCACTTCCAAATTTACCTCATTATAGGATGAATCCTACTGAGCACGCTGAACTTCAGAGGCAAGTAGATGAACTCCTTCACAAAGGATTCATCTGTAAGAAAGATGGCTCTTAGAAGATGTGCATAGATAGTCATGCCATCAATAGGATCACGGTGAAGTATCGTTTTCCCATTCCTAGGCTTGACAATATGTTAGATATGATGGTTGGTGCTACAATATTTTCTAAAATTGATTTGAAGAGTGGGTATCACCAGATTAGGACCTACCCCGGTGACGAGTGGAAAATCGTTTTTAAAACGAAAGATGATTTTTATGAGTGGCTAGTTATGCCTTTTGGACTAACCAACGTCCCAGGTAATTTTATGCGAGCAATGATGCAAACTAAGGAACAACACCAGGATCATCTCAAGCTGGTTTGTTCTGCCCTTCGTGCAACAAAATTGTGTGCTAACATCATGAAATGTTCTCTCTTCACCGATAGAGTTGTTTTCCTAGGATTCATTGTATCCTTTACGGGGGTATCTGCTGACCCTGCCAAAATCTAGTCAATTGTTGATTGGCCTGAACCTAAGACTATACATGACATCAGGAGTTTTCATAGTTAGCTACCTTTTACTGTCACTTCATCAAGGGATTTAGCACAATCATGGCTCATATTACGAAGTGCATGAAGAAAGAGGAGTTTCGTTGGACACAATAAGCGATAAGGCTTTTAAGCTAGTCAAGAAGTGAATGCAAGTCATGCTCCTTTACGACTTCCCCAAAATTTTTGAGTTCGAGTGTGATGCCTTTGGGGTAGGAATAGGTGGAGTCCTTAGTCAGGAATGCCACCATGTCGCTTATTTTAGCGAGAAGTTAAATGATAGCAAACAACGATACTCGACTTATGATGAGGAGTTGTATGCAGTTGTAGAGGCTTTGCGCTATTGGCGTCATTATTTGTTACCTCAAGAGTTTGTTCTTTATTCAGACCATGAGGCCCTCCATCATCTCAACGCCTAGAAAAGGTTGAATTCTAGGCATGGTCACTGGATTGAATATTTGTAGGCCTATTCTTTTGTTTTGAAACGTAAGAAGGGTGTGGAGAACCAAGCGACTGATACATTAAGTCGTTGGATTTCCCTTTTGTTGGTCATGAGTGTCAAGATCATAGGTTTTGAAAGACTTAAGGAGGAGTACGAAAATTGTCCTGATTTTAAGGATAACTTTCTTGATTCGCAAGACAGTCGGATACTGCGGATGGCTTTCGCCTTGAGGAGGATTAAATTTTTAGAGTCAATAAATTGTGCATCCCTCGAACTTCAGTGCAGAACTTCATAGTATGGAAAATTCATGCGGGGGGCTTAGCCGATCACTTTGGGCGTTATAAGACCATAGAGGAGATTGAACATCAATTCTATTGGCCTAGTTTGAAGAAAGATGTGGCTAAGATAGTTAGTACATGTAACACCTGTCAGTTGGCCAAACAGAAGAGGCAAAACACTGGCAAGATGTGAGTATAGATTTTGTGCTAGGACTTCCACGTACCCCTAAGAAGTATGATTCTATTTTTGTGGTAGTATCATTTCTCGAAAATGGCTCATTTTATTCCTCGTCGTAAAACCTCAGATGCATCCAAGGTTGGCACGTTATACTTTAATGAAATTGTCAAATTATATGGTCTTCCTAAAACTATTGTGTCATATAGGGATGTTCGGTTCACTAGTCACTTTTGGAGAACGTTGTGGCAAAAAGTTGGTACAAAATTGAAATTTTCTACTGCCTATCTCCCCAAACTGATGGCCAAATGGAAGTGGTTAACCGTAGCCTTGGTAATTTATTAAGATGTTTGGTCCAAGAAAATCTTAGAAATTGGGATTTGATTCTTCCTACAGTTCAAATTGTATATAACAAACAGTTCCATGATTCGATCGTTAGGTATGAGTCCATTTGTAGTTTTTCATGGTTTTAGGCCTAGGAAGCCTTTAGATCTTATTCTAATGTCCCCACATGCTAGAGTGTCTATGTCATCTGAAGCATTTGCCCAACATCTTCATAACTTGCATATTGAGATCCATAAAAAGCTTGAAGCTAGTCATCTTATAAACTTTGAGCTTATTTGCATAAAAGACATGTTGAGTTTAATATTGGGGATTATACTATAATTCAAATTAGACCGAAACGGCATCTACATAGATCCGCCTCCAAATTGCAAGCTCGTAGCACTGGTCCTTTTAAAATTTTAAAGCAAGTTGGCCCAAATGCATATATGTTCTTGATCTTCTGACACATTTTGGTTACCGCTCCACTTTCAATGTTGAGGATTTAGTTGCTTATAAAGGTCATTTCAATCCCTCCGATGATCCTCTTCTACCTCCTATGGACCTTGACCCGGAATCTCTTGCCACTTCTAACCTAATACCATCTTTCCCATCACACAAAGATAAAATTGATGTTATTTTAGATGAACAGATTGTATTGACTAAAGATGGAGATGTTCAACGCTTCCTTGTTCGTTGGGTTGATCGGCCTGAGTCTGACTGTACATGGATTAGTAGAGAGATACTCCAGCAGCTTGATCCAGATTTATTAGAGCTCTATCGGAGTCGGCGACATCTTCCTTTACCCAGTTCTCCTTCCACGCATTCAGGGAAAACTGGTGGGGACACCAGATTTAGACTGCCACTGACACGCTTTTATGGACGTTGGAAAATGCTCGTTCAACCTCTAAGTTTATGGTTGGACGATTGATTGCAGCCGCTTATGACTTATCCACTCGACAGGGTCGAGTTTTTCTCCCACCCCGGGAGAGTTGATGTGGAGATCCATCGAAATTTATTTTTATTGTGGATTTTATTATTTATGTTTTCTATTATTGGACTGGCCCATTGGGATTTATTTTTATATTTTGGATTTGCTTTTATTGTTTATGTTTCTATTATTAGGCTTATGTTATTGGGTTGGCTCAAGCCCTTCACTAGTAGGGTTAGGTTTTTCCTATTTATTTGATTTTTGCATTGTAATTGGAACAGTTAACAATTGATGAAATTTAGATTGGTTACGACCAACGTTTTCTTCCTTTCCCCTGACTCTTTTTTTTTCTTCTTATGGCTTATTCATCTGTTTGCTTCTTCTTCTGCTTTTCTGCGCTTCTTAATACTTCTCAATATATTCTACATCATTTGTGTTGTCCCCAAACCAGTTAAGAAACAGAAAATGACTCATTGTAGTTATTTAGCAAGGCAAAAAAATAAGTCCAAGTTCTGGAATTACTCACATTTCATAGGAGAAAACTTGATCTTACACACAATTTGGGGCAAAGTTAAGAATTTCATATTAATTAATAATTACAAAGAACATTTCATGTTCCCCTTTTCTAATTTTTTTTGAGCGAAGCATTTTCCAGTAAACAAACGGAATTTTAAAATAAAGATGTATCCATGAAGTAACGGATGAGTGTAAAAGATGTTTTAGAAACAATGATACATCGTAACCTAGCTGAAGCACAAGGCCAATTATGCAAAAATAGTTGCAGCAGCATATGGTAGGGAAGCAAATATGCTGGTTTAGTATCCCACTGGCAAACCATATTTCGTCTCCCAATACATCTTTGAGCAATCTCAAAAATAACGACCATATATATATATATATGGTTTGCCAGTGGGATACTAAACCAGCATATAAGACAACTTGTATACAAAAATATACATAGAAAGAAATTAAAATGCATTAAAACAATTGAAATCAACCTAAGTTCATTCATGGAGAGAATTTCCAACTATAAACATCAATGAAATTCTTATTATCTAAGACTTTTATAATTCATAGGAGCAAACATTATCTTTTGTAAACTAACTAACAACAATAAGAACTTTTGTCAAACTTGGAACAACAAGAACATCTTTTATTAGTATTCTTCAATATAAATTTAGGGTTAAGATTCTTACATGAATGTATGAATTCCAAGATCCTTTTGTCCTTGAATCACCTTGCTATTCCATGTCCCGAATTCTCCATATTTTAGCACTTCAATGTTCCCAATCCCGATTACAATGGAATGAGATTATTATCCACAATCTAAATGCCTAATTTTATCTGTCTTCATGCTAAAATGTGGTTTAGTGGCCTTTTCAATTATGATGCATTTTGAAATTGAATTTCACACTATTTTTCGGCCATCGTTTCTCTCCCCAAATTGCAATGCAAAGTGACGGGAGTTATAGGAAATCGAAGTTGATGGGGTTAAGGGAAGTCATGTATTTGAATTCTATTCAAACCATTTCCTCCAATCCACTTTATTATCATACGGGTCAGGTCATCCTACATGGGCAATATATGATCTTTATTTTTCAACATTTCCCACTTGCACATGATGGGCTTGACCTGAATCACAAGTAACGAGTATCACATGTTAGATCCTTCTCAATAATGTCTATTTCACAAAAATTCATATGGCAAGTACTATAAATATGTTAGGGATATATAGTAGTCCTATCAGAGGAACATCTCATATCACTATACCCCCAAACTCATTTTTAACATTAATTCAAGTATTTTGATCCCTCGAATATTTATGGAACATACTTGAAATCCATATTGTATCAATGTATTCAAAGTAGTTAATATAATTGTCCAAACAGTGAATACAAACATAAACGTTGATCAAAAGAGTTTTTTCTTTCCTACACAAATCTTCAACTTTAAATCAATTGCTTTCCTAGACATGCCCCATCAAATTGAATGAATCATAATTATTGGGTATTGAAATAAAATCTCGAGAAACAGTCAAAAGTAATAAGGATATATATATAAAATTATATAAACCTTAAGGTCTCACATAAGAAGGAAGCAAGTATTTATTTACTCATTTATCCAATATTGGCCATAAAAGAACACGTGATATGAAACACGTGCTACGGTGTTCTCTCTCTTTTTTAGGGCATATGTCATATTTTTTAAAAATAAATAATACCGTACAGATTCTAGTTCACGTACTTCTAGTTCACGTACTTTGTGATAACTAACTTGAGTTCTCCTTATATTCATTCCTCCAAGTAATCTCAACCCGAGAACTCGATATGACTACTAAACAGGTTTAATGGATAGCAAAATCAATTTCGATTACTTACTATAATCTCATCTTAATATTTTATCAAGACGACGACATCATGTATACAACATGATCAACTTGTCTCATTTCAGCACATTCCAAATTATACGAGGTGATTGCTCGAGTGAGTGAGTCAATCTCAACATGTTTGACATACTTTATATATGCATATCAATCATTATCTAATAATCCCAACAATAGATTACTAATGAACTTAAAATTGTCCATATATGGGCATACAAAATCCAATCAAGAGATTTTTGATAAATACAAAAAAGGAATAATATTATACGTAATTCTCAAGATTCGACATGACCAACAATTCTAAACATCTTCAGAGTATGATGATTACATATCATCATAAATGTAGATATAATGTAATGACTCTTTCCTTGCTAATGTCTCTCCTAAAAATAGAATCAAGTGTTTGGTTCCATCGTGATACTTGATATCCTCAACATATGAAATAATTGTATAACTACTATGGATCATATGTTCTTGGACAGTATCATTAGATGCTCAATACATCTATACCAAATAATTTCTTTAGCTGACGGATATACATTACAAGATATATTTCTCGCTACTCCATATAGCAAGAGTGCACAAGTCTAATAACTATTTGTGCTCGATAAACTCTCATCCTTAGTCAACATTTACATATATATATTCCATTGAAAAGTTATTCCCATGACAAAAAAAAATAGAATAAATGACAATAACACCCTTCAAGTATCATAATACTTTTGTATGAAAACTCATATAGTCGTTTTTCGATGTAGGAGTATCAAAAGGGTAGCAATTTTATGGTTAAAAATATTCTAGAATCTTTAT
>CAIGRT010074338.1:0-24062 GCA_903798405.1 Fraxinus platypoda | reverse complement strand
TAACTTAGTTGTCCCCTTGAACCAAAATCTTGGGATCTCTAATCAACAAGTAGAGTTTTCATTACAAAGATTCTTACGTAGTAGACTTTAATTACATTCATTTCAATAGGTAATGTACTTGATCTCTACGTAAACATTTTGTAAGTGGATCCACGATGTTTTCCTTTAACTTCGCATAATATATTTTGTTGCCATCTTTTAAAATCCACACCTCCAAATTTTTTCGATTTCCCCCATATGAAATAAGAGAGTTTGGTATAGGTATAGCCACAAGAGGAACCACATGGTTCGTATCATTCATTGTTTGACTCGAATTAGTCTCAACAATATTCATTTATGTTACAAACAGAAGTTCAACACACAAAAAATGAAAGAAAAAAATAGCACACGAATGCTTATTTCAAAGATGACGAGAAGTGATTTGCACAACAACAATCGCAAACAAAAATCTTGTCTTAAGATTATTGGTGATATTGTATGGTTAAATGGTTATTTGTTTAAATGACAAAGTAATAGTTAAGTTTAATTCGTAGGATCATAATTAAACTCTACGTAAATAGAAGCAAAAAGAAAGAAAGAAAATGAAGAGAAGAAATTCGAGGCAAGTGATTAACATTTTCTCCTTAAGACAAAATTGCCCCACAACCATGCTAATGGATTATGACATTTGTCTCCAAAAATGTAACGGACACAACTTGTGGTAGAAGTACTTCAAACCACAAGTAGTAGCAAACTCGAACAAAATTATTTTCCTCTACAAGAAAATAATTTTTGAAATATTTTTGGAGAGTTTTTGCAAGAGATTTTGATAAAATGCTCAATGCAAAAAATATGAGATGCATGAGGGTCCTATTTATAAAGTCTCATCGCTCGAGCGCTAGGTGATCGATGGAGTTTGGCAAATTTTCGGCCACTTTTTTCCTCTTTTGTTTCTAACTTTGGACCACAATTTCTCATTCATTCGAAATTGGTTTTGATTCCAAATATATCACGCCGATCTACTTGACGAGTAGAACAAGTTAGTATATTTATATTTATAATTTGACTATCAGATTAAATCCGAATATTTGGTCGAAGTTGACATAAAGTCACTTTCCAAGTTTCATACTTCATCAAAATTTTCAATCTTTAAACCAAATTTCAATAGAATTTGCATGAAATTTAGTAGTGTATTGGTTAAACTGAGAAGATTGACGTTTATACGTAGTTAAGTTAATATGAAGAACGCATAAGAGTTGGCTTTTCCCCTAAAGAGGGGTCATGCAGATCCTTGTTGGGATGGCCAACTCCACCTTTGGTTGAATAATCATATAAATGCTGACAATCTCGTTTAAAAGTTTTAAGATGTTTATAAATAGAATATTTATGTATTTTTGGTAAATGTGACGTTTGTTTGCTCTAATGTTATGTTTAACACGTCATTTAGCTACGTGCACACGTGTTTAATAAATACAACCCTTCTTATATAGTTTAAATTTGGTATCTACTCAAAAATCAACAAAATAAAAATATCTCCTTTCCTGTGAATCATCTTCAGAACATCGAAATCCACAACATAAAGGTAATTAAGGTGTTAAGGGCAATCATTCATTCTTAAAATCAATGCTATTCTTCTTCTTCTTCTTCTATAAATGCTTTGCACAAATGTATATGCACAATTCATATTTATGAATACTTCTTTAGAAAAAATTGTGCACGTGTAAGAAGCGTGCAAGTTACGTGTAAGACCAAACAATATGATTAGGTCAAATGATTAAGGAATACTCGTGATGTTGTGTTCATGGAAGGGTAATTTTGGTTTAGCCTATACATCTATAATTAACTATTACACAAGCACACGAAAGAAATTAAAGTATAAGTTTGACAAGGCAACTAGTAAATTTTTTCGATTTTTTTTTTTTTTTTTTCAAATTCTACGCTTAATGCTTTGTTCTTGGGAAGCTATTTTTCATTGAATTCATCTTTCTATGGGTTTCAGTATAAGTGCTCTTGTGTGTGTAAAAAATCCAAAAAATTTCAATTACAGATTCAAAGGCTATAGTTCATGTAAATCTCTCTCTGTCTTTTATAGTTTTTGGTAAAAGCTGTTAAATTTTTGTTTTTGTTTTAACTCTTGATGTTTGTGTTTTTTTGTTTAATATTCATAGACGAGCGTTGTTCAAAGGTGAAGTTTAATATTTGATTAATTATTTCTTTACTTTTTGTTATTTATTAACCTATGTAATGTGAAGTGCTTTTGTAGTTTTTTTGTGAATAATGCTATTTGTATATAATTGTAATTATTAAAATTAATGTTGTAATTATTCTTCTTTTCGCCTATTTAAATGCTTTGCATAAATGTACAACACAACATTCGTATTCATAAATACTTCTTTGCTGAAAAATAAAAATAAAAATAAAAATTATGCACGTGAAAGATGCGTGCAAATTACGTGTAAGGCCAAACAATATGGTTGGATCAAAGAATTAAGGCATACTCTTGATGTTGTTTTCACGGAAGGATATCATACACCTGAAATTAACTGTTAAACATGCATACGAAAGAATTTTCATTACAAGTTTGACATGATGGCTAACAAATTTCGTAGCTAATTTTTTGTAATTCTACTCTAATGCTATGTTCTTGTGAAGATAAATTTTTTTGGAATTTCTCTCTATTGTTCACTTCGTGTCTTTTAATTTTTGGTAAAAACTGTTTGATTTTTGTTTTTGGTTAATCCTTGGTGTGTTTTTTGTTCAATATTCATGGATGAGCATTGCTCACTGTTGAAGTTAATTTTACGTAAGAAGAATGGAGTCGGAAATTAAGAATGAATGAAACATTTACAATCTTTGTTCATTTTCGTGCTTAAATGAAAAGAGAAATATTACATGTCTCAAATCAATGAGAACGTTTAAAGTGACTCGATATATTAAAACTGCATTAGGTCATTTTACCTTTTATATAACATATTTAATAAAAAAATAAACAAGTCTTAAATCTTTTCTTCATTAACCGTTCAGTGTCAATTCGTTATAAGTGCTTGTGTGTTTTCAAATTCAGCACATGTTTGGCACCGGTGGTTTAAAATTTATTTTTTTTATCAAATTCATTTAGATTTTTAACACACATTCTTCAAAAACATCACTTTTCAAAAAATACTTCTAAAAAATCTACCCAAAAAATGCCCTTAATTCCAAATAAGTAGAAAAATGATTAATTGAAAGGTCAAATCCCAACTTTATCCTCAATAAAATAACAAAAGGACTTGGAGTATTGTTGCAAACTGTACAGGCACAGTATAGCAATATTCACCTCTGTAATATATACAGTGCCTTTTCGTTTTCTTTTCTTTCATTTCTCTGTATCACTCACCCAGTGTGTTAAGAGAGTGAAAAGATAAGAAATTTACGCAAAAAATTCCAAAAAATTTCAATTACAGATAAAAGGTAAAAGTTTATGTAAGTATCCCTCTGTATTTTAATTTTTTGTAATAGCTGTTTGATTTTATCTTTATTTTTTGTGTTTAACCCTTGGCGTTTGTGTATTGTTTAATATTCATGGATCGTCGCCAAAAGTTTAACTTTAATTTTTTGTATGAAGTTTTGAGTTGAAAAATTGAAATGCATGTTGTTTTTAAACACTTTCTCATTTTGGGGGTTTTTGTTCTTAATGGGGTTTTCTGGAAATAAAAATTGGAAGATTCAGTGTGAAAAAGAGGAGCATGGTCAAAAGAGGAGTTTGAAATTATGGGGGCAATTCTTAAAACGATTCTGGATGTGACTCGTTTTCTGTAAAATTGAGGTTTTGGGTTTTAGATCGCCAGGGTACTCAAACGCACACGCTTAACAGAGATATGAAAAACCCAATTTTTTAAGGAATGTGTGTACATTCCTCGAGCCCATTTGCATGTGGATGATTCTGGCTAATTTTAATGCGTTGGATTTTAATTATTAGTGCTTCAATTAAAGTACCGAAAAAAATAAAGCCTAAAATCCCAACAAAATTTGATTTGGAAGGAAAAAAATTGAAGAACTATACTTTTCCCCCTTTTCTGGCCAGGGTTGGAAGAAGGAAGGGTCTGGTTCTTTGGAGGCTTTTGCAAATTCGTGCATATCAATTCTTAGATTTTCTCGGAATTTTTCATCTTACTTTTACCTATTTTAAAGAGCAACATCTAAGGTAGGTTCTTTTCCTAAAAAAATTATTTTCTCAAAGGGTTCTCAGTATCTTATGGCCCACGTATTTATAAGCAAATGCCTTTGGAATAGAGTATGCGTTGAAGATAACTTTCTTCATAGATCTGTTTGTAGAGTGATTTAAATGAATAGGTGGTGTAAAAGAGTTATGGTGGAATTGATATCAAATTGTTTTAGTGGCTCTTAAGTAACAAGAATTTAGAGTTTCACTGACTAATTGTTATTTATTTTATTTTTTCCGGTTGATTCCAGATCTGATGGGTGCTTTGGATTCCATGGAAGAGGTTGGACCTAGTAGCCTCAGTGAGAAGTTTTCAAACGGTACCTCCAAAATGGATATTGATGATGATGATATATATTTTGATGATTCTGATTCGGATGGTGACGCTGAAAGCTGTTTACAAGAGTTAGGTAAAGAGCTCCTGAAAAACTTCTGTAAAAAGACGTCAACAGCGTTTTTTGAGCAGTATGGCCTAATTAGTCACCAAATCAACTCATATAACGATTTTATTAAGCATGGTATTCAACAAATGTTCGACTCTATTGGTGAGATTATTGTGGAGCCCGGTTATGATCCGTCAAAAAGGGGAGATGGTGATTGGAGATATGCATCTCTCAAGTTTGGGAAGGTCACACTTGAGCAGCCGACATTTTGGACAGGCGAGAAGTTTTCAGCTGATGGTGGTAAAGAGTTCCTGGAAATGTATCCTCGACATGCCCGTCTGCAGAATATGACCTATTCGTCCAGGATAAAAGTTGAAACTCATCTTCAGGTATGTAGATACACATGTATCTCATTCCAACTGCTTTGATTATACGCTTCAATTGTATTAAAGATGTGCATTTCCTGAATTCAAATACTTCCATTTCTGGTGTACTACAGTTCTTATTTGTTTTTTGTCAATTTTTTTGATAATAAGCATTCAATTGTCAAGAGTTCTGGTCCAAGTAACTTTACTGGTCATTAACTTCGTTGAAAGTATCATTTTTTCAACTTGTTTGATTTTGTTTAAAGTATTCACTTACAGCATGAACTTCATTACAAATTTGTTTTTTCTATTCTTCTAATTGCATGTTTTCAATTTTTCCAGTTGTCATTTGTCTATTAGTTTACTCAATTCGTGCTCTGAATGGGGCTAGAATGAACGTTCTAAAGAGCTCTTATCTGTTTTGTACCGATTGCTATCTGTTGATTGTTTTTTTTTACAAACTTTAGAAGGTTCATTATGTCAATATTAATGATAAACAGCATCCTCCCAGAGTGCGTGTGTGCGTGCTACCTTCTCTTCTAGTTTTAACGTTTGGCATTTAATCTTTTTGCTTTGTTCCTTGAACTTTTCAGGTTTATAGTAAAAATGTTGCAAGAAGTGACAAGTTCAAAACTGGAGTTGAACAATTTGTTGAGAATAAAGTACTAAATGATTATCACAGTGATATCATCTTTGGGCGACTCCCTGTAATGGTGAAGTCAGACTTGTGTTGGCTGAAAGGGGTTGAGAAAGTGGATTGTGAGTTCGATCATGGAGGTTATTTTATAATCAAGGGCGCTGAGAAGGTGAGAATGCTGTGCTACTGTTTGTCAAGTAAAATTGTTTATGGTTGTGATTGTAAAGGTGTCCTTATCTAGATGATTGAGCAATAGTGACACATTTACTCTCTTTTATATCTGATTGTATTCTGAATGTACAATAACGGATGATGTTGACTGGGGTTCCTATGTTTGCTAATGAAACAACATATGTGCAAGAGGATTATCCTGAGAGATTCAACAGATGAGAGTTTTCAAATTCTTAAGTTGAGATCATGTTTAGACCATCAGTGAAGTTTAATTGCTAAAAAAACAACTAATGAAATACTTTAATGGATGGTATTAATGATATTACCAATAATGTGATACACTACGCTTTGTTTGGTGAAGATTTCATCCTATGTCTGCTAGGTTTGACTTCTTCTGGGTACAATACATTTTATTTTATTTTATCTGCCAATGGAAAGAACATGCTTTATTCACTAAAATGTCTGGCTTTTTTTTTCTTGCATATCATTTTAATAGTTTTTAAAGTTTAAAGATATTGGATGATTAATTCTTTAGCCAGGCTTATATATCTAGGTGCAATATTCATGATTAATCCAATAAGCCTATTATCATTTCATTAAGTCCACCTCTTGGGTACAAGATAAGAGCTGTCTCCAAATTTATAACCAATCAGAAGGTTCTTCCTTTTTCAGTTATACTGGATCTTGTATAGAACGTGATTATTGAAGATAATTGATTAATTTTCTTCCAACTTTTATTGCAGACTTTCATTGCTCAGGAGCAAACATGCCTGAAAAGATTGTGGTTGTCCAATGATCCTCTGTGGACCATTGCATATCGACCTGTTTCGAAACGTAAAAGAGTATATATGAAACTAGTTCCAAAAGTGGAGCAGTTCATGGGAGGAGAAAAGTTCATGACAGTGTACTTCTCAGTGACAGAAATTCCCATCTGGATTTTGTTCTTTGCCCTGGGTGCTCAAAATGACCGAGAGATAGTAAATTTGATTGGTTTGGGCACAGAAGATTGTGCTATTGTGAATGTACTTCTCGCATCAATACATGATGCTGACAAACAGTGTGAGGGGTTTCGTAAGGGGGACAAGGCAATCCGTCATGTTGAGAAACTGATAAAGAGTTGCCAATTCCCACCTAAAGAATCAATCGAAGAATGCATCACCAACTACCTGTTCCCCAATCTTAAAAGTTTTCAACAGAAGGCTCGTTTTTTAGCCTATATGGTGAAATGTCTCTTGGAAGGCTATACAGGCCGCAGGAAAGCTGATAATAGAGATGATTTCAGGAACAAGAGGTTGGAGTTGGCTGGTGAATTGCTCGAGAGAGAGTTGAGAGTTCACATTAAACATGCCGAGAGGCGCATGGTGAGGGCTATGCAAAGAGATCTTTATGGAGATCGGGAAGTTCAGTCAATTGAACACTACATGGATGCTTCAATCATAACTAATGGTCTATCTAGAGCATTTTCAACTGGAGCATGGTCACATCCTTTCAAGAGGATGGAGAGGATCTCTGGTGTGGTGGCAACTCTGAGGCGAACAAATCCACTGCAAACAACAGCGGATATGAGGAAAACTCGCCAGCAGGTTTCATACACAGGGAGGGTTGGAGATGCTAGATACCCGTAAGTGATTTGAGTTAATACTTATCCTGTTTCATGATGTAATTCTGAAAATCTGATTCTCTCCATACAGCCTCTTTGCTGCAACTTCTTCAAAAGTGTGGCCGTAGTTCTTCCAGAAGATGAATTAATCAACTCCTAGCTATTATAAATTAATAATTATGGAATACTGATTCTAGAATTTGTATTATATTTTATTCAGGTGTAGGAATGCATCTGTATGGAAAGAAAACTTTTGAAGGATGTAGCATTGAATTTTCCAAATGTATATTGTTTAAATATATTTCTGGGATGACATTTTTAAACTGAAACGATTAAGATATCCTTCACAAATCTTTAAAAGTATCCGTTTTATGCGTTTATCTATCAGGGAACTGGGCAAATTTATCTAATGATTTAATTCTAAAATTCTTTCTTTTGCTCACAGTATTGAGTGATATATCCCTTTTATGAATATATCTCATCCACAATGCAATGGTGTATTTGAAATTTCTGCTAGCACAATTCGTAAAGAACGTGAAATGCTGATATATCCACATAATTTGTCCTTCAAGTATCAGTTAGATGTCCTAAACCCTTGCTGAATGAGTTGTCTGAAACTGCACCAATATCATATCTGTCCAAGTGACCTACATATATCATATCATGACTTATGAGTCATGAATGCATATCGTGTTTGGCATTATAGTGTTGTTAGTATCTAATTATGTTTGGATTTGATGATACAGGCATCCTTCTCACTGGGGTAAGATTTGCTTTCTCACTACGCCAGACGGTGAAAATTGTGGATTGGTTAAGAATCTGGCAAGTTTGGGTCTTGTCAGTACTTACTTACTGAATCTGGACCCTATTCTTGATAAATTGTACGATTGCGGGTTGGAAAAATTGGTGGATAATTCTTCAACTGCTCTCGATGAAAAGCACAAAATTTTTGTGGATGGAGATTGGGTTGGAATATGTAGAGATTCTGCATCATTTGTTGCAAAGCTCAGACACAAACGTCGCAAAATGGAAGTGCCACATCAGGTTAGCTTGCATGCAAAATTTAGTTAAAAACAATTTTGGTGAAACTTTAATAAACTACATTACTAGAAAGAGCTACAAAATAAAAATATTTCATGCTTTTTTGTATATTGGAAATGTCAAATGCGATCACTGTATTTGCTTTTTCGTGAATTTTTTCACTTAATCCACTATATAAATTGTGTAGATTGAAGACCATTTATATCATGCATGACTTTATCATGGTACTGTTGTGAGATGTTTATGTCTCTTAAAAATCATGTAATTTGAAGTTAACATACATGTGCTATGCCATCAGCTATTGTACAACTGGAAGTTGTTGCTTATGTAGTCACTCCATCTTAGTATATATTAGACATGCTAGAGTATTGTATCTTGCTAATGTTCTAAACTTTATTAGCATTCATTTGGGGTTCCATGTGATTAGATGTAACTGTATTCTCTTTTCTACCAACTTGTGACGTTTTCCATTGAGAACCAATCTGTATGTGTGTTTAAGCACACACTTGCATATACTCTAATGCATGTGCCCATTTGGATGTAGGTTAAATCTGTTACTGTATTGCATTCTAGTGGTGGTCTGAAATCTTTATTTCTTGATTTCCTTGTAGATTGAGATCAAAAGGGACCAGCATCATGGAGAAGTGCGTATATTTACAGATGCTGGAAGGATACTCCGTCCTCTTTTAGTTGTCCGAAATTTAAAGAAAATTAGAGATTTGAAAGGAGAATATTCGTTTCAATCAATTTTAGATAATGGAATTGTTGAGCTTATTGGACCTGAGGAGGAAGAAGATTGTCAAACTGCATGGGGTATTTCCTACCTCTTTACAGCGAAGGAAGAGAATCCACCTATGAAATATACCCACTGTGAACTTGATAGTTCTTTCTTAGTTGGGATAAGCTGTGGAATTATCCCTTTTGTAAATCATGACCATGCGAGGAGGATTCTGTATCAGGCTGAGAAGCACTCTCAGCAAGCAATTGGATTTTCCACTACAAATCCAAATATAAGAGTTGATACTAACATTCATCAATTATATTACCCACAGAAACCACTTGTCCGAACATTGCTTTCCGACTGTCTTGGAAAGCCAAGGTATTCCCGTCACCATAAGGGCATTCTCCCTCACCCTGAATTCTTCAACGGGCAATGTGCTATTGTGGCTGTCAACGTTCATCTTGGGTACAACCAAGAGGATTCAATAGTTATGAACCGTGCATCAATGGAACGTGGTATGTTTCGTTCGGAACATATCAGAAGTTACAAAGCCGAGGTTCTTAACAAGGAAGCACTTGGAACGAAGGCCAAGGCGGAGGACTGCATAAACTTTGGAAAGATTCAGAGTAAAATTGGAAGAGTTGACAGTCTGGATGATGACGGGTTTCCTTTTATTGGTGCAAACCTCCAAACTGGTGATATTGTCATTGGAAAGCATGCAGAATCAGGTGTTGACCACAGCATCAAGCTGAAGCACACAGAAAGAGGCATGGTTCAGAAAGTGGTGCTTTCTGCTAATGACGATGGCAAAAACTTTGCTGCTGTGTCTCTGAGACAGGTAATATTAGTTTTTATGTATAATTTGATTTTTAGGAGCATCAATATCGTTGATTTCTCACAATGTACCTCACAGTCCTTTGCTTTTAAGCTGTCCCTTTATCAGCGTTGCAGAATTTTCAACTCTATAGTTTTCCTTGATTATATTTCCAAATAACTTGATGCATTTTTTTATTTGCCCCGCACAATTTTTTTGGGATGGTGATATTTCACAATTGATTGTGAACCACAAAATAGATAGATATTTTGAGTTGATTAGCATCAGTAAAAGGAAATTTAGAAAGAATTTATGGATCATTTGCTCAACTTCAGGAGACCAGGTTTTAGATTAGCTCAACTACCCTCGAGGCTGGAAGTCGAAACAGCTTTCCAGATTTCCTGTATGAGTACTCTTGAAACTAAGAAAAGTGGGAACTGCAGGGATAGTGTAGGGAGAATATTTTACAATTGAATACTGCAGTTGCTATAAATGTTAATTTGAGATGTACTCGGGCTTTTCCTATGATCAGTATTACAACTCGACTATATTTTGCATTAGATCCTTGTGGTACTTATGTTTTTGGATATATGGCTCTACAGGTTCGTGCTCCCTGTCTTGGGGACAAATTTTCAAGCATGCATGGACAGAAGGGTGTCCTGGGGTTCCTGGAATCTCAAGAAAACTTTCCTTTCACCATGCAAGGGATAGTTCCAGATATTGTGATAAACCCTCACGCATTTCCTTCCCGACAAACTCCTGGTCAACTTTTAGAGGCTGCTTTGGGCAAAGGGATCGCCCTTGGAGGTGCACTAAAATATGCCACCCCATTTTCCACTCCATCAATGGAGGCTGTAACTGATCAGCTTCATAGGTATGAACTCGAAAATGAGCAACTTTACTTCGCCATACATAAATTTTGTTTAGTCAGCATAGGAATAATCTGGGTGCATCTGACTGGCAGGCTTGGATTTTCTAGATGGGGAAACGAGAGAGTTTACGATGGCCATACTGGTGAAATGGTTCGTTCCCTCATTTTTATGGGCCCCACATTCTACCAGCGCCTGACACATATGGCTGAAGACAAAGTAAAATTCAGGAACACAGGGCCAGTTCACCCTCTTACTCGTCAGCCAGTGGCAGACCGAAAGCGTTTTGGTGGAATCAAATTTGGTGAAATGGAACGTGACTGTTTGATAGCTCATGGGGCAGCAGCCAACCTGCACGAACGCCTCTTCACTCTCAGTGATTCCTCGCAGATGCACATATGTGGAAAATGCAAAAATATGGCAAATGTAATACAAAGGTCAGTGCTTGGTGGACGGAAAATCCGAGGTCCCTATTGTCGGTTCTGTGAGTCAGCAGAACATGTAGTTAAGGCGAATGTGCCATATGGGGCGAAGTTACTGTGTCAGGAGCTATTCAGCATGGGGATATCTCTCAAGTTTGACACTGAAATATGTTGAGTTCCCAGTTGATTTCTGTCTATTATGGTGTTTAAGACAATACTATGAAATTGTCGCTGTAACATTACTTATGCTTTTATTATCTTGTTGGGATGTAAGTGGTTCAGTTCAGATGGTATTCTACCTATTTTCAAATTAAGTAGTCTCTAACTTAACTGTTCTATCGATCAACATTGTTGATCCTAACTGTCACTTTTGGTCCAGATTGATGTCAAAGTGCGGTCTGCATGAAACAAATAATCGTTCGTGGGCTGGTCTTGGTGGCGATCAAGGGTATTTATTGGTGGAATGAGTCTCACCTGCATGGATTGATTGTTCTTTCATTCTTCATTTGGTAAGTTGTGTTTGATTATGAATTACATGAAGATCCGTATTTACAGTGAAATTGACGTCTCAAATTTTTGTCTTGGTTTTTTATATTATTATGTGATCCAAATGTACATAAATAAAATTTTAATAATATTGACATTAGAACGTGAAAGATTGATCTTTAATAAAATTTATAATTGTAATCAACAATTTTTCAACCACACATTTTATCAACTTTTATCAAAATCTAAAAAAAAAATTATTTTTATCTAAATTTAACAGAACTTACGAAATTCACAAAATATGAGTTAGATGATTTGAAAATAAAGTAGAACAGTTGATTTTTTCTAAATTTAATCGCACTAGCGAAATCCACTAAAATATGAGTTGGATGATTTGTAAATATAGTAGTACAATCTTACCCATATTTTTGCTCCAATTCTAATGTTAAATGCTAAAGGAACTATTTTGAACAATGTAAATAAAGTAGTATGCAGTACAAACTTGAGAGGGAGTTAACCTTCAACTAAGGCATAAAAGAGAACTTACCCCCATCGATAAACATGCATAAATGAATAGTACAAATTTAAGAGTTAGCTATTGCCTTGATGGCATGCAATCACAGATTATTCAGTCCTTCAAATCATGACCACCAGCACGCCTACTCAAATCCTCACTATGCTTATCAATACTACTATGATTATTAGTTTCATAGTTTGCTTTACAGATGACTATGTGACAGTTTTTTAACAACTGGATTAACTGTGTGTTTTGTCAAAAATGAAGTGAAATGTTGCCAAGTGTAAAATCTGTAAATCAGGGTGTACATGTAGCAGGGCTGTAGTTTGAATCATGAATCGAATCACACCCGATGTTGCTGCTTCTCTAATATTCTTGCTAGTCTCTTTAGCAGCATCCCATGCATCATCCATGGTCTGTTGCCTTTTCTCACTAGTTCACCGCCATATCCATAGCTTTCACAGTCCTTTCTTTTGCCATTTCCCCCACCACACCCGCTGTGTCCCTGCCCGCATCACCGCCTTGTTCTTTGCCATTTCTACCTTCCCTCGTATCTTCGTTCCGGTTCCTAGTTACAACCTGAAAATTATGAAAAATAAAAAACATAAATATGTACTTAATTCTTAAAGGCAAAATTTAAGAGAAAGATTTACCTTATAATTGTTCTCGAATAACACCTGCACCAGTAGAGATTTCTCAATGCGAAATGTATCGAAGCTTGGATGCCTCTTTTGATGAATAAATGAAAATATTACCTTGCAACTTTTTGGCAATGTTATTTTACAGCACTTGTAAATTGCCTGAGAGTTATTTCTCTGTACCTCGATGGACTATGGTATTCGTCGAATGAAACACCGACACGTGCAACACGTGTCTGAAATTCATACAATGATTTTTGGTGACTCAGCATCAGGGCAGAGCTGACTTTGTATAACTTTGATTTTCAGTGCTATTTGTGTTGATTTACTTTTTGTTATTGACTGGTGGCCCATTTAACTNATTTGTGTTGATTTACTTTTTATTATTGACTGGTGGCCCATTTAACTATGCGTAATGGTCCAACTTGGGCTGAAATTTTTGTTTTTCTATACAATCATACAGCCGTTGCCTTTTGAGAGGTAGGATTACGAAGAAATATGTTGGAGAATGCGATGTTCAAAGGGTGGTTCATGAGTCGGATACTATAATTTTACATGATATTATAATTGAAGTAGGCACTAGTTCAGTCACTTTATTCATTGTTCAGAAGTATAGTAGTCTATCAACTTGTTTCCTCTGCTATTACTTCTCTAGTTTCTCAGTCAATTATTTGTCGTTCCTTGTACACAAACGAAAACACAGTCGACTTTCACAAATGTGAGAACGAGTCAGAAACATTAGTACGTCAAATAAAATAATGGAAAATCGACTTCTTAGGGCATGTATCTTTCTTTATATTGATGTCATTTAAGATTACCTGATTGGAAGATCCATTTGATATCCAAAAACTGCACGTCGAATAAGTAGGGAATGTATGACATGCTGATAGGGTTCTACTACTTCTATATCAGATGTGAAATTTCTACAAAGAAATAATAGTTACATGAGAAATGCCAAATTATCACTAGTATTAGATAATTTTATAAAAAAGACCTTGAACTTCATTGAATCTGTATATCAAAGAAAAAGAGAGTAGAAAATTAAACTGACTACGACTGAGGCTACTTCAACCCCTATTCAAACCGAAAGAAATACCTCATCTCACTTACGAAAAAGTCATTGGAGCTGGGCTCCGAACTACGAGTTAAAGTTAAAATATGAAGTAAATAAGATGAAGAAGAAAAGGACCTTCAAAGTATAGCAGTATGTAATGCTTTCCATTTCATTAGCCATCCAATTCGGAGGCGATATACATAGTGAAACTCAGCATAAAATTGAATCACTTGGATCATCAGTTCTCTGCCAGCCCTCTTGGTAAAAACTGAAGTTTTCTTCGCTTACAGTTATTTTTTTTTTCATTTTCCAGATAAAAATAAAACTTCATTTCTCGAGAAGGAAACAAATAAAACGTTATTGTTATGTTTGTCCCTTCTCAATCTCATCTAGCCATGAAACAACTTCACCAATAGGAGGTCTTCTTCTAGGATCCTGGGCTATACATTTACAAGCTATACCGAGCACCTCCATAAGTTGTTTTTCAGAAGCTCTATCTCGTATTGATGAATCGAATATATCCTCCTCCCTCTTCTCAGACTTATTGTGAAACACCCACGCCACCAAATCCCTGCAATTTTTTCGCTTGCAAACTTCCACAGGTCGCCTTCCAGTTAGAAGTTCAAGCAGAACAACTCCAAAACTGTAAACATCACCTCTGAACGTTGCTGTCAATGTCTGACTGTATTCAGGCGGAATATATCCCAAGGTGCCAACCAAATCTGTCGTTACGTGAGTATCATAGGGACAAAGTAATCTTGAGAGCCCGAAATCAGCTAAATGAGCTTCAAATCTATCATCCAAAAGAATATTGCTGGTTTTGATGTCTCGATGAATTATATTTGGCTCCTTATGCAAATAAGCTAATCCACGGGCTGCCCCTTGAGCTATTTTCAACCTGGTATCCCACCTGAAGAATGAACTCCCATCAACTCTTTCATGTAAGCAATAATCCAAGCTTCCATTTTCCATATAGGAATAAATTAACAACCTGTCATTCCCGTATCGACAGTATCCTTGAAGAGAAACAAGGTTCTTGTGCTGAGCTGTAGAGAGCGGTTCGACTTCAGCTTGAAATTCACGTTCCATCTGCCCACAATCCCCAGAAAGCCCCTTGATTGCAGCTTTCAAACCATTAGGTAGGTCCGCCTTATAAACCAGACCAAATCCTCCACAGCCAATAATGTTTGATTGGTTGAAATTGTTTGTTGACTTTAGTAAGTCCACGATTGTAAGATCCTTGCACTCTGCATTTTTAAAGATCACCAGCGTTGGAGGTCCAAATGCATCAGATAATCTCGGTGGCCTGCTGATTTCCTCGTTCAAATCTTCAATTGGTACTCCAGCATCTCTTCTCGAGATCCTAAGCAGAAGAATGGCCAGGAGTAAAGCAATTCCAATGCCAATGCTGATTGTTATTCCAAGTATGCTGCTCCAATCAAATTTCTTATATGCAGTAGGTGGACTCGATGCTCGGAACCCCGTATTATTGGTAATGCAAGGAGAAATTATTTTTCCACAAAGTCCAGGGTTACCGTCAAAGCTTGAGCTGGGAAAGCTAAGGAATTGGCCCCCTGTTGGAATTGTCCCCTCGAGATCATTATTAGCAACACTAAACTTTGAGAGGAAAGTAAGCTGATTAAACGATGAAGGAATTGATCCATGAAGATCATTGTATGACAAATCCAAAGTCTCCAGGTTCGTCATGTTGGAAACGGAGTTGGGGATGGGTCAGTTATGTTATTCCTGCTCAAGTCCAAGACGTGGAGCTGTCTCAGACGTCCAATTTCAGGCCAAATTGAGCTGTTTAGTTTATTATTGCTCAGTAATATTGATGGAGGGAAACTCGAAGCTTGATTGTACTGCAAACCACTGGCACTCTGATTTCTTTTTACGAAAAGTGGGATGCCAGTGGAAATATTAAGAGTGGATGAACAGCTATTGGCAGACATAAGGCTCTTAAGCTCCGTCAAACCTTCCGGGATTTCTCCTGTTGGTGAATTATTTGAAAAATCCAAGTAGTACAAATTCTCTATCTGACCAATCTGTGAAGGGATACTGCCATTCAAGTGATTCCAGGACAAGTCAAGGACTTGCAATTTTGGACAATTCCACAACCAATCTGGTATTGGACCATTCAGGCCACAATTTCCCAGTGCAAAAAGCATTAAGCTCTCAAACCCACTCAGATTTTTCGGAATTTCTTCCCCATGGAAATTCTTGGTGAGGATAAGAGTGGAAAGATTTCTGCAATGCTTTAAAACAAACAAACCTCCAGATAAATTGACGAGGCTGTTGTTCGACAATGAGAGAAATGTAAAAGATGTGAGATTTGCATAGCTTTCAGGGATCTGGCCAGTTAAATTGTTCTTGGCAAGACTCGAGATCCTTAATTTCTGGCAACTAGATAATGATTCGGGCAAGGGACTAGAAAAACGATTACTTGCAAGATCAAGATTATAGAGATTAGGCAATCCAGTAAAATCAAGATCAATTGCACCAGAAAAAGTATTGTTCTGCAAATCAAGCACTCGTAATTTAGTGCAGAGTGCCAGAGTTGAAGGAAGTGCTCCAGAGAATGAATTCGAATGTGCAGTAAACTGCTCCAGTTGAGTTAAATTCCCTAAAACATTAGGAAAAGAACCAGAAAATCTGTTTCCGCATAAAAATAAGGTTTTGAGGTTGGAAAGCTTACTGAGTTTATCACTTAGCTGGCCAGAGAAATCATTGGCAGAGACTGAAAGCTGCTCCAGGGATGATAGCAAGTATAAGGAGTCTGGAAGTTGGCCAGAAAGAGAATTGAAATCCACGAGGAACTGCTGGAGAGATGTGCTGCTGCAAGTCTCCAAGCCTTCAAGTGCACCAAAAAAATGATTCAAAGATAAATCCAGAACCCGAATATTCCGGGAGAATATGCAGATTTTGGAACCGAATTCACCAGTAAACAAGTTACTACTTATGTTGAACTCAGTAAGACTTGGAAACTCCCCAAGATCAGTGAAGTTTCCAATGAAAGAATTGCTCGAGAGGTTGACTGATTGAATCGTTCTCAACCCAACAAGTGCTCCCAGTACTGGTCCAGACAACATGTTGTGGCTTAAATCAAGAACTTCCAGCTGCTTCAAGTTAGAGAAATTCAAGGGCAATCTACCTTCCAGAAAATTGTGTGAAAGATCAAGCACTTCTAATCCGTCCAATTTGCCCAAAGACTCCAAAAATTTTCCCCTCAGACCTTCCCCAGACGAGTTCAACTCCGTCACTCTAAGTGTGGCTGACTTATTGCCACCATCTTTGCAAACCACACTATTCCATTTACAGCAATTGGATTCATTGGACCAAGTAGATTTGATGGAACCATTTACCAGTTGGGCTGCAAATTCCCTCAATGCCGAAAAATCATTTGGATTACAGTTTTGGTTTGGCGTTTCAAGAGCCAATGATAAAGTGGCAAAACAAGCAAAGAATATCCAATTCAGGAAAGTCATCGGGAAAATGTTGGTGGACCGTTGTCGAAACCAAAGTGGATTGGCAACTTAAATTAAGAAGAATTCCACATGAAGAAACTTTTCTCCCTCACATCCAACAAAATCTGCCTCAGCAATCACAAAGGTCCAAACCATACCGCCTGTAGTGAAGCAAGAACCAGCGCTACTAAGAAAAATTGAAATCCACAATCTCCCACATGGATTGAATCCCCCGACACGAACTGAAAATTTCAGTCTTTATCTGTGAGAAATGTTTTGGTTGGTTTAACAAGAATACATGAAAAAACGCATATGAGAAATTTTATCCCACACTTCAGAACACAAAAGAAAGACCCAATCAACATGGAAGTGAAGCAATTACAGACGGTGAAAAACTATCAGAAACACAGTACCCCCTATAAATCAAACCCCCAAATCCAAATATCTTCTTGAACTTAAGAACCTATATCACATTGAGATAAACAATAAATCAGCACTCCCATATGAAGAAACTTCAAACCCACATCCCAAAACATCTCCAAAATCACAAAAAAAAATAAAAAAAATAAATAATAATAATAAATAAATTCCCAAGCAATAACTTATACGTAAAGAGGCCGTCTCTTACAAGTTCCCAATTACAAGACTGAATTTTGAAAAAAGAACCTTTCTTTAATGAAGACCCACAAACCAAAGTCTGTCCATAAAATTTCGAGAAAAAAAACAGATGCCTAAGATCGTTTTCTACAAACGGGTCTTCACTGATTATTAAAGGAAGAGGAAAAACAATGTTGATCAAGACATAGATAGAAAGAAAGTACTTAACTCTCTTCGAGAGGTTTTAAATCGAAGAAACATTGACACAAATAGACCATCACCATCCCACTCAGCACTGCAAGACAGGGAAACGGAAAGTTGCACTAGTACTGAATACTGATTTTTCTACTGTGGTGGTATCTGGAAAATCCAAGTTTATTTTGGACAAAAAAACTGGTGGGCTAATTTGAAATGATGACACAGAGCTGACTTTTTTTAATTTGGGGAAGTTTTCCAGCATTTGTTATCCATTTGATTTCACAGCTCACAAGTCTGACCTATCGTCAATGACAAAATTTGTCTCTACCTCTATCCGTCAATAGAAAATTTATTTACACAGGGAGGTGGGGATTCGATGTGGTTGGGTCATCAATTTTGTTGAGAGTGAACTTTCACGTATTGCTATTGCGTGTGAAGAGCCCCTAAAATTTTGCATTTTTTTTCCTTTATATCGGCAGCCTCCTCCTCCTCCCTTTTTTTTTTTTTATAAAGCCAAATGTACAGGGTATGAACCCCTACAAAATAAAAAAGTAAAAAAAATTACCTACGCCCCTATTGTGTGTTATCGACAGAATCCCACCTGTACATGAAGTAAAATCTCCCTTTTTTTTTTTTGGATGGAACAAATTTGTTTAAAAAAATGTATATTTATGTGTACTATTCAATCATTCCTTTTTATGACGAGGCTGAGAACAAGATTGCATCTTGTAAATGCCTCGAGGAAGACATATGTTAAATTTAGAAGATTTTGTTGAGATATAAAAAGTCGATTAGTCATCGGTTATAATTCTCATTGAGAAAAACATACGAAATGATATGTGAGAAGTCAAATTTCTTTATGTTGATAAGAAGTTGCTTTCTAAACTCAACTGAGTTACAATAAATTTGGATACCAGAGTGGAATTTCATGTTTCTTTCGAGTTACATGAAGCTGGCGTATGTAGTTAGGAGCTCGAGTTCCTTGGTCACTATTCTTGAATTCGATGAGGGATACATTCAGATCACGTTAACCAAATATATAGGTAATAAGTTGAATATGGACATCATATCTCATTCTTCTTTTTTGCATCAAACAAATTACTAGAAAAATTATATTTCTATATTGCATGTGTAATATCTTAATTCAATTGCCCTATTTTATATTGGGGCATGTTAGCTATACGTTAAAAAATTGAAAGATTTTGTCGAGATACAGAAAATCGCTTGTTATAACTTTCAATGAGAAAATGAACCGCAATCACAAGTAAAAAAGTCGAATATCATCATTTGATGAGATTCAGAAGATTGTATGTTAAAAATCTCGTCGGTAAATAAACAGTTATTCATAAACGAAAGCAACAAAAAGTCAAAATTACACATTTTGTTCTTTTTTCTTGAGATGTATCGTATGTGAAATACTATTTTTGTCCAAATTTTTTGTGATTCAAACCAACATTTTTGTCCAATTTTTTTTTTTTTATCAAAATGGTCACGTGCACCTCTCTCATTATGAAATGAGAAAGATTATTAAGTAGTAGACACTATTTAAACATAAATGAGTTAGAGCCTGTCTGGTGCAAATTATTGTTGCCAAAACTGTGATTTTTTGCCCGTTACAGCCCACAATTTTTGACCGTCTCTCTCAGGCGTGGGACCCACATTTCTCTCCAATGGCTATAATCTTGCTGTTAATCCAGGAAAATAGAGATACCAGACAGGGCCTTAGTCTTTTAGTGTGCGTGGATAATGCAAGTGAAAAACACTCCTAAAGTTTTGCTCTTTGTTCTTGATAATAATGTGATTTTCCCACAAATTTGTTTCATTTTGTATTGATTCAATTTTTTCCCTTGAAAATCTCGTGACGGACTTCTCGCATAAATACATGATACTGATAAACTATGCAATGAGTTTAGCAAGGGGAACAAAGCAATCGTCAATTCGAGAAATGCATAAAGAAATATCATTTTCCACTTAAAGAATCAATCGAAAAATTCATAGCAACTACGAGTTCCCTAATTTTAAAAGCTTTCAACAGAAGGCTCGTCTCTTGTTCATAATATATTGACTTCCTAGAAAATTTCGTGATTGTGTACTTCAAGATGACAAAAATTTTCATTTGAATTTCTATTCTTTGCCATGGGAGCTCAAAATGACCGAGATTAATTTGGACCCTGGAGATAGTGTATTTGTAAACGTCAATACATGATGTCGATAATTCATGCCATAAGAGAGAGACGCGGCAACAAAAAACACATTAAACGTGTGTTTGGTAGAGATTAAAATCGGATTAAAATTGAAAAACTAGTCGCTATGAAATAAGTAATATTAATAATTATCAAACACTATTATGAGTTAATTTGTAGTGTGCACGGGTAATGCACGTGAACAGCACGCTTAAAGTTCTACAATTTTTTCTTGATAATAATGTAAAAAAATTGTTTTCTTTCGATCTGATTCAATTTTTTTCTAGAAAAGTTCACGGTGGTGTACTTCTTAGTGACATAAATTATCGGTTCTTTGCCCTAGCTAGGTGCTCAAAATAACCAAGAGATAGTAAATTTGATTGATTTGAACAATAAAGATTATGTTATGGTAAGCATGACAAAAGTTTATTTCATTAATCTTCAAATCTTTATCACATAAATGAAGAATATCGGAAAGAACTTGACGTATTACAAAATGAAGAATATCGAAAAGAACTTGACGTGATGGATGGCCTAATCTCTTATGCCATACATCACAATTTTCAATAGAAGGAACATTTAAAACTTCAGAAGAGGAAATTAAACTAAAGATCAGAACATTGACTTGAAGATGGTAGATCCAACTGATAAAGGCCATTCCTAAGTTTTCCTTGCAGTGGAACCTTGTCCTCACAACACAAAAATTAGAATGAAACTCAACAATCTAATTATTATCTGCAATTAATTTGGAAATGCTCAACAATTTTTTTTTTTTATTCTGGAACATGCAGAATATTAGCGAGATGTATAGTTGAGGCATTGGTATTAATTCCAAATTTACAAACATGAGTGCTATTCAACTTACTACCATTAGAGTTTTTCCTTGCCATAGTAATCAGACTACAGGGAGATATTAACATAAGATGTAATATGATTTGTTGCACCGCTATCGACATATACCAGGCAGCATCCCAAAAATATCTGATGTCGCAATAAAAGTTGATGCAGAGCGATTTCCAACTTGTTCATTGTTACAACATTAGCCAAGGAGTGAGTGATGTTGTTCATAGCAGTCAATTGTTCAATTCAGCTTTCCTTGAGTAAGGAGTATTGAATCAACACCAGACCATGTGATGGTAGCATTCACGTGAAGTTTGCCCCAGAAACAATTACAAGAAGTTAGGGATGAGATGGGAAGTATAGTTATTTAACGGGAATAAATGGAATTTTTGAACTCGATTTGAGGAGAACGAGATTGAGATAGTGTTAATGTCAATACGAAGTTTGATCGAAATAATAAAAAATGCATTTTTTGAGGTTAGTGTGCTTCAATGTACATAAACTTATGTTTCATAATTTTGATTATAATTACAATAATATGACCTAGTATATCAACATTATCTAAATGTTAGATCACAATATTAAATACTATATAATAACATCTATGTTAAAGAGTGACCCAAATTCCATCTTGTATTAGTGGATTGGCTGAAAGAGGTCTTCAAGAAGTCAAAATATAGTTTAAAGGAGTTTGGGGGCAGAGATTGTGCTCCCAAACGCTCAATTCGGGCGCTTGGTCATCCAATCAGGTTGAAAAATTGGCTTTGGAACAAAAAATCAGCGCTTAGGTGCCATTCAGAGTGCTACGTCACTCGCGTGCCATGGGGTTGGACGCTAAAGCGCCAATCGTCGCTCGCTAAGAGCGAGCCTGGCCGCTCGAGCAGTCGTTTTATCCAGATAGATTTTATTCGCGATTTTTGACACCTTTTTTTATACTCTTTCCACCTAAAACATATTCTTTTGTATTGTATAAATACTCCACGTGATTTTGGCTTTGTATGACATTAGAGAAAAGTAAGACACATGTCAATTTATCACTACACTAAAATGTGACCCAATAGAAATTTTGTTGAAAGTTTAGTGACCGTGGATGAAACTAACGCTAATGTGAGAGAGGATCAAACTAAAACCCGTTGAATTCTGTCACTGGCCTATGAAATCTGGACCAAACTGACACCCTTTTCAATCTATTTGGGCTTTAGCATGTATGTTTTTGGGCCTTATCGATAATAAGTGAAGCAGACTACAAAACCAAAACTTTTCAAGAAACTTAACACAATTAGCACTAAATGAAAAAAAATGATTATTGTTCTAAATTTGTAATATTTACATTCCTTTTGTCAACACACCATCTAAGTTGGACTCATTGCTGCAATGTGTCACCTCGACTTGCACAACACCAATATTGACGACTACACTAGATACAATAGCATGCAATATTGGCAACGTGTGATTAGATATACAGTTGAATCTCTATAAATAGGTTTGATTAGATGGAAAAGGTCCAATTGATGAATATTCGAATCTTTTTTGCAGCTAGAAATACGTCATCAAACAAAAGAGATGTCCCCCTCTCCTTAGTTGGCATCATTCTTCTCAATCAATCTATCTTCACAATACTTGTCACAATGTTGCCACACAATGGGATAGGGCGACTCAATCATGCCGTGATGTGCAATTGTGCACTTTAAACAAATTGGCCTAATAAGCCCAAATACGTTGTGCTAATAGGCTTATAGTTCGTCTAGATTGATTTGATGTAAAATAATTCATGTACACATTTACAAAGTTTGTTTAGTGAAATATCAAAGGACAAGCTTTTAGAGATATTGAGAGAACCAGTTTCGTTATCCAATAAAGAGTTTATCTAGCGTCAATTCGACTCTGAAACAAATTCCTATATTAATTAAGTCAATAATATAAGTCTTGATCAGCACATTCTTCTCCTAATCTTTTACTATTTCAAAGTCTCCAACTTTTAGATAAATTAAGCACAACATGTTGTAACCAACAACTTATCTCATTTTAAACAAAAGAAAAATTGATTCATTTTAAAGGTACACAAATTCTGAATTAAAAAAAATAAAAATAAATAAAGAGGAAAAAAGAGAGCTATCTATCTACCATCGCCAGAGGGGAAAACGGACCAATCGAGCCAATCAAAGGCCCAAAAATCAGCTTCGACTCCATCCACTGCCCTGACAAATCGAGTTGGCTGACCTGCCCATTTCCACCACTAACAATTGCCGACACTGTTTATATATTTTTATTTGATAACCAAATAATTGAGTTTCTTAACGGATTTGTAAATTGTTTTGCGTCAATTTCTCTTTGTTATTATCCGTTCCTTTCTGATCAGTACTATAAGTTCGGTTCGTAGTGGTGAAGGAGACTAACGCTGACACATGGTGGAGATCAAGAGCATCGGGGTGGTGGGGGGCGGACAAATGGGCTCCGGCATCGCCCAACTCGCCGCCGCGAACGGGCTTGATGTCATCCTTCACGACTCTGACTCCACGGCTCTCAATAACGCGCTTAAATCAATCTCTGACAACATTCAACGTCTCATTTCCAGAGGCCATCTGTCCAAGGTACCCTGAGTCTGTATAGTATGGCAGTTCAGCCAAGATCTAATTTTTCTGTCTGATAATTAAAACTGGGTTCTTGCTTATGACTTGTTAGCTCCCAACTTTTTGTTTTCTTTTGTTTTTGAATTTTGTTCTTTTCACCCGTTTTTCACTCCTTTTGTCCAATTCCTTCAATTTGCATGGAGTTTTACCTAACAAAAGAAATATGTACACAATCAAGTGGTAAGTCATCAAAATTAATTACAATTAACTGTTGGAAAAATTGGTTTTTATTAGTTGGTTTGACCAATTATT